>JAKOGI010000593.1:470469-502974 GCA_029747015.1 Carnegiea gigantea | reverse complement strand
ATTTATGTATGTATATATATATGTGTGTGTGTGTGTGTGTGTGTGTGTGTATGTGTGTGTGTGTGTGTATATATCTATATATGTGTATAGGTATATGTATGTATAGATGTGTATATATATAGATGTGTGTGTGTGTGTGTGTGTATATATATATATACATATATATGTATCCCCAACCTTGACCCTACGGATACTCTCGGATCATCAGGTCATATTCGACCCTCAAGCCCTCTTTGTATGAAATGAGACTTTTTATAAAGTTTTTTGGTCTCACATAGACTTCAATATTAAGGAACCTTCGTGAACGAAGGGCCTAGCATAACGATAATGTTCAAATTGCATGTACTATAATTATTACATCCATTCTTGTGTTTTGGTTTAGTAAACGACAGCAAATGTTCGCTTAAACCCACCAATCTTCACACTAAAACAACTTCATACAACACCAAAGTGGCCAAAATCAGCAGCTAAATCCAAGGAACCAGCCACCAGCAGCAACACAACATCTAGCAACAACAAAATTGGCGCTAAAATATCCAGAATCAGCATCTTCAGCTAGAGAAGTAACCAAAATAGCTTAATTATGATTTTATAAAACTTTTTAAAGTTTTAAAGAAGTAAGGAAAATGAGATATTCAAAACTTACGCCTTTGATCTTTTCAAACAATTATACTCTCAGCTTCTCCATCAACATGTTCATAATCATCTTTATCACTTGAGCTACTATCCTCTTTCTCTTCACCCTAAAGTGCAAATGATTTAAAATTAGAAAATTAATGACATATGATTAGAGATAACATTAGACCATATACATTTCACCATATTTTATAGAAACAAATGTAATGTCGTCGTCCATCACTAGCTTCTAATCCCGAAAACAAATCATAGCTTGCACAGTCTTTGACTTCAAAGAGCTTCTTGTGGGAGTTATTGTTTTACCACTAATGCCAAAAGCCGACTCAAAACCTACTGTTGAAGTGGGAATAGTTAAGAGATCATGAGCCATGAGTGCAAAGTAGGATAACTAGCTAAAGTCTTGAACCAATTATCCAATATGTCCAAATCCTCAGTCTTCAAATGGCTTAGTTCTCCCAAATATAAATCAAGTTTGCTCTTATCTATTTGGGTATGTGCTATCTCTTGAGTGACGAACATAGTCTAATCATCCAATTCAGCACGTTTATCATCACTAGTAAAGTTACCACCTAAATAAGAAGTAGTATGGTCCAATGTTTTGGAATGACCCACTAGAGGAGACGTGCATGTACTTCTGCAACCACATTCTCAAAGTATTAATGACCTTTTCAACCTGACCTCCAACACCTTCACTGCCATATATCTTCCCAAAACAATACTTTAAAAATGTCACCTTATACCGATGGTCCAAGATTGTCGCATAACTCAATGCCAAATTATATTCAACCCAATATTTATCAAACATAGCTTGCATGTCATGTACCATGTTAGAAAATTCAAAAAAATAAGAACGACCTTTAGCCATGTCCATTAAAGCACTGTAGATCTTCCAAACCCCCAAAACATATGAGTTACAGGCCTACTCATCAGGCCTAATATATATATATATATATATATATATATATATATATCTGTTTGTGTGTGTGTACACACACACATACATACACAGAGATATATGTGTGTGTGTGTGTATGTGTATATATATATGTGTGTGTATACACACACACACACACACACACAAAATATATACACACACACAAAATCATACACACACACATATGTGTGTGTGTGTGTATGTGTGTGTGTATATGCACGCTCTTGATTCATCTGCTGCTTCTTCCTGAAACCTTATGTATCATGTTACTGACCACGATGTGTCCGTTTTGATGTGTTTAGACCTCCTTTGCTACCCTCTTTAATCCGAAAGGCATCAAAATCATCGTTTTACTCACATAACTTGGCTCACAAAGTTAAAATCTATAAACACTCTCAAAATAAATGAAACCAAGTGTAATAATAGAATAAGGGCATAAATCATACAATTAAGCTCATTAATACCCTAAGATAACTCGCAAAACTCATGAAATCATATGTAAATATGACATTCATCGAAGGCGTTGACTTCTCTATTTAGCTTGAATTTGCTCATGGAGCTTTTTCATATCCTTAACTCTCTCTTGGGCCTCAAAGTTAACCTTATGCTCAATGGTAAGAGGAAGAAGGTGTATTGGAGTAAGATAATTAACTCCATAACAAGCTTTAAAGGGAGAGTGGGATGTAGCACAAGTAGGAGCCTAGTTATAAGCAAAGTCGGCATGAGGAAGCTTTAAATCTCATTCCTTGAGGTTTGTGCTCACTAATCCTCTATGGATAGTAGATAGAGTCCGGTTGATAACATCTATTTTTCCATCCAATTGAGGGTGACAAGTGTGCTAAAAAAGAGCTTAGTGCCTAACAATCTTCATACACATCTTCGAAAATGGGAAAGGAATTTGGATTTTCTATTGGAGACAATACTTCTTTACACAGCATGTAGCCTGATGATTTCCTTAAAGTATAAATGAGCAATTTGAGAGACATCATCACTCTTGTGACATGGAATGAAATGGGCCATCTTAGAGAACTGATCAACCACAACCATGATTGGTCATGCACTCTTTGGGTTCTTGGCAAACCCAAAATAAAATTCGCACTCATGTCTTCCCAAGGGCTATTTGGCATTGGAAGAGGGCTATACAACCCTTGATAGAAAGTATTCTTTGTCCTATTGCATATGGAACACTAGGAGATAACCATATGAACATCATTTGCCATCCGAGGTGAATAGAAGTGCTACTTCAAGATATCAATTGTTTTGTTAATGCTAAAATGACCTACCAATACACCACCATGGGCTTTTCTCACAACTAATTCCCTTAGAGTGCAATTAAGAACACATAGTTTGTTGTACTTTAAGAGAAACTCATCTTGTAAGGAATAGGAGTCATGATCCTTGAGATTTGTAACAATTTCTTGGAAATCTTCACCTTATTTATAGAGTTCTTAGATGATGTAAAATTCCAAGATTTTGGCCTCCAGAGTAGAGAGGAGTATGTATCTTCTCAATAGTGCATTGACCCTCGCATTTTCCTTACCATCTTTATGCTTGCAAGTGAAGGAAAATAATTGGAGAAATTTCACATACTTGGCATATCTTGAATTGAGCTTGGCTTGTCCATTGATGAAGGACAAAGCCTTGTGATCTGAATGCATCACAAAGGGCTTTGGCTTGAGATAGTGACTCCAATAGGTTAAAGCCCGAATAATAATATAAAACTCCTTGTCATAAGTGGAGTACCTGAGTTTGGGACCAATCAACTTCTCACTAAAATAAACCAAGGGTCGTTTGGCTTGGGTGAGGACCGCTCAATGGCAACGCCACTAACGTCACATTCAATTTCAAAAAGGAGCTTAAAGTTGGGGAGATCATGATAGGAGTGGAGCATAGCTTGCTTTTGATTGTTTCAAAGGTTCTTTAGGTGGCCTCTGTCCCTTCAAAACTTTCCTTCTTCATGCACTTGGCTAAGGGAGCCATGATAGAGCTGAAGTCTTTAATGAACTGACGATAGAAAGATGTCAAGCTATGAAAGCTCTTCACTTCTAGGATAGAGCTAGGCATGGGCTAGTTTTTGATGGCTTTAACTTTGGATCATCCACTTGTATGCCCTCTCCCGAAACCATATAGGCAAGAAAAACAACTTGTGGTAAGAACAAGACACATTTCCCAAGCGTAGCATTTAATTTTTATTGCCTCAAGACTTGAAAGACATGACAAAGATGCTCAATATGAGAAGTTTCAACACTACTATACACCAAAATATCATCAAAATACACCACAACAAACTTTCCAATGAAAGGAATCAAAACTTCATTCATAAGTCTCATGAAGGTGCTAGGAGCACTAGACACAACAAATGGCATAAACAACCACTTATACAACCTGTAGTTAGTCTTGAAGGTAGTCTTCCACTCATCACCTTTTTTCATCCTAATTTCGTGGTACCCACTCCTAAGGTCAATTTTAGAGAAGACCTTAGACTCATGTAATTCATCAAGCGTATTATCCAATCAAGGAATGTGGAACCTATACTTGATGGTGATGTTTATGGCCCTAGAGTCAACACACATACACTAAGTCCCATCTTTCTTAGGTACTAATAAAGCAGGAACTGAACATGAACTCAAGCTTTCCCTAATGTACCCATAGTTAAGCAACTCTTAGACTTGTCATTAAGGCTCTTTTGATTCATTACGATTGCATGTATATGCTGGCTTGTTTAGTAAAGGAGCACCTAGTAGGAGATAAATTTGGTGCTTAGTTTCGCTCAAAGGAGGGGGTCTAGGGGGTACATCATATGGGAATACATCAATAAACTCTCTCCAGAGTGATTCGAGCTAGAGAGTTTAAATAAGGGTTTGTACTTACTAATGGCTCTCTCAACCTGTGTCTCACTCCTATATAGACTTTCTCACTTCTTTTCCCTGGTTTGAATTTGAGGAGCTTATGTGGAGGTGTGGGGTTAAATTAAGATTACGACCCTTGTGTTTGAATGGATATGTATTAGCATGCCCATTATGAATCACATGATTATCAAACAACCAAGGCCTACCAAGTAACAAGTGCCATACATCCATAGAAAGGACATCACGTAGTACCTAGCCACAATATAGACCAACCAAAAATGCTATAAGAGCTTGTTAGGGAAAAAGTTTTAATATTTATAAACCCCAAGTGCAAGGTGCATCATTGAGTACTCGGGGTATCATCCGCAGAGAGTTGGGTTTCCAAGTACCAGAGCTAACTAAAACGTCTCAAGCTAGGCACAACTGAAGGGATAGAAAATAAAACTAAACTACTAATGTGAAAGCAAAAGGACTATGATTAGACCTAAGATAAACCAAGTAATCAAGTCGAGCCCAAACCTTTCCTAACTACGCTAGCATTCATAGTTGATCGGTTGCATTGTTGAGGCCACCTAAGCCCTCTCTCAAGGGTCAATAGGCTAATCTAGTTGCTCTAACCACCTATTTTCATGGGATTAGTTCAACTAAACTATTAGGTTGAAAACCCTTGACCTAGCTAGTGATGAGACTATTTTTATATCCCAATCCCAACTATTCTCTCTGCCCACACTAGGCAATCGACTTCACCTCCCAGCATAAGTCAATTGCCCCAAGACATGGATGAAGGTTCTTCCAAGTATTTCATCAAACACTTGACGGACGTGAAAGAAAACTCTAAATTCTAGGCATAAATAAGGTAGGGTTGGCCCCTAAACAAGGTTAATTAGCCATCAAGGGCTAGCCACAATCCAATCCAACACAAAATCAATTATCAATCATTAACAAAATACAAAAACTCAAAGTAAACCTAAACTAGCAAAGAAGAAGGCAAACATGAACAAGAAAGGGAAGAGAGTGAATCTAAACTAATTGAATCAAGCAAACTAAACATGGATTAATAATAAAAACTAAACATTTAGACTAAACAAACTAAGTACAAGAATTAAACTCACAAAACCTAAACAAGAACAAAAACATGAAATAAAGAGAGAGAGAGAATGGAAGAAAATTTATGCTTGGATTGATAAATCAAGTTGAGATCCATAGCTTCAAAACCAAGTTACAATCTAATAAATCTTAATCTAATCCTCCTATTGAGGTTTTTTATTGACTAAACTCATCTAAAACCTAGCCTAAAAGTCACTCCGAGAACCCCGAGCGACCCCCCGAACAAAACGCCCAAAGGGGCATTAAATAGACTGGCGCAACCGAACGGTAGCCCGGGGGGATGATTGTGACAGGGTGGCACGGCCCCACCTTGCCATTTTTCTAGTGCGGTGGTTCGGCCCCCCGTCATCCCTTTCTTGCTTGCTTTTGCTATTTTTGTCTGTCTTCGCTCCTTTTCGTGGTACTTACTCCATTTAAACTTATTTCCTACAGAACGTAAATAAAACAAGAAAAAATCCTAAAGATTAAGTTATTATACAAGCTAAAAGTGAGTGAAAGAGGCACGTAAAATACGATAATTTCTCGCCTAACAATTAGCATGCCCATCATGAATCACATGATTATCAAACAACCAAGGCCTACCAGGTAACAAGAGCCATGCATTCATAGGAAGGACATCATGTAGTAGCTAGCCATAATATAGACTAACCAAAAATGCAATAAGAGCTTGCTTAGAAACAGTTACCTCGCTTCTTTGCTTGATCCATTGGAGAGAATAAGGGGTAGGAAGCATCTTGGTGGGTTTTTGAAGCTTGTCAATGAGTGTTGTGGAAGCTACATTTGTGTAACTCCCTCCATCAATAATGAGCTCACACGCCTTGCATCTAGTAGTGCATCAAGTATGAAAGATTTGGTCCCTTTGACTTGGTTCACAAAGAGCCTCTTGGACATGGAGTGCTATTTGAATTTCCAAGAGTTCACCCATATTCGAAGTGACCAAAGTTTGATCCTTATTTTTGATGTCCTCCTCAGTAGTTGCTTTCTCAATAGCTTGGATTTCTTCCACTTCTCTAATGATGAGAGTTCTTCGGTTGGGACAATCCACTTAGAAGTGTCCATAATCATGGCATTTGAAACACTTTTTACCCTGCAACCTCTTTGGTGGCTCACTAGCAATTCATTTACCCTTCTCAAGGGCTTCGGTGGGTATAGGGATAGTGCCAACTTTGTTGTGAGAAGAGTACCCCTTAAGGGTGCTTTGAGGACAAATAGAAGCGGTTAGAAATGGGTTTCAACCCTTTAGGTACTTTCCAATTATGATAGCTAGATGGCACGCATCATCAAAAGATAATAAGATTGTAGTTCCACCTTATTCGTGATACTAGGAGATAACCCCTTAATGAACCTAACAATCTTGAGTTTGGGTTCTTCAAGCAAGCTAACCCTCATTTAGGGTTATTCAAACTCCCTAATGTAATCTTCTACTTTTAGATTCTCTTAGTTAAGAGAGGTGATCTTAATGTAGAGTTCTTGTTTATAAAGCGGTAGGAATCTCTTGTCTATATGCTTTTTGAGCTTTAGACCAAGCTTTGATTTTGGATTTGGATTCTCTAGTGACAACTGCTTAAAATGTATATCATTTTAGGATCATTTTGTTCCATTTTTGGGAGGAATTATGTACTTATGTTATAATTTATACTCATTTTTTCGTTTTACACTTGGGTATGGTTCTTTTCTTTATTTTGTAGGTTTTTGGACCTTTTTGCCCTTATTTTGACCCCAACTGAGTGTATTTTAACTTCCCACGTACACCCCAAAGTCAGTATACTCATGGAAAAAAGAAAGAATAGAAGAATGTCGGGCTAGTGGCCAACACGAATGGTCCGTGGTGGTGCCCACAGTCTGTGGTGAATTTCTTTCTCCCAAGGCTGTTTGTTTTCTCCCGTCTGTTAGGCTTCTAGTGTTTCACTGTAAAAGGGGGTGTTTGCATCCTCAATATATCATCCCATCCATTCTATTTCCTCCACTCTATTCCATCTAGTTAGGATCTAGATTAGATTAGAGAGAATTGAGAATTGAACTGAAGATTTGTAAGGATTCCATGCCAGGTTTGCAATTGACAGATTCAAGCGTGTTATTTGGCTGAGCCTTTCTCTTCTCTTCTCTTTTCTCTTTAGATTTTTATGCTTACATATTATTATTGATTTTTATGTTAAGTTTTGGAATGTTAATCTTGGAATTGAGTTGAATTCTTATGAATGAATCAATTCTTGTTTTGATCCAAAAGTACTTTGGATTTATTAGGTCTACTCTATTGAATCTTAGATGTTGAATTGTTAGTAGAAAACTTGATCAATTTGTTGCTTATTTTAGACATTTGGTGAAGAACAAAAAGGTGAAACTAGATGTTGGAAAACTAAGATTCGACTTAAGTGTGTGGGATCTTGAGAAAAACTCACTGTTTAAGAAACCTCTAAATTTGATAATCGCATTCTTAATGATCTTAGATTAATCAAAAACCCTTAAAAAATGATAGTGATTACATTTAAGAATTTAATTCCGCCATGAAAGAGGGTTTTGATAAATCGATTATCGATTTTGGAATTACCCATCTAAAGAAAAGATGCTTGATTAATTCTCGAGTTGGAAAATTTTGCTTGGTTTGATTAAATTCCGTGATTGATTATTTATTAGATTAGACAAGTAGCATAGATCAATTTCATTCACTAATTTTAGATTCGCTTAGCCTATCTTGACGGAATATAACTCTGTAGATCAAACTAGTCTTTGTGGGAGATGACCTTGGTTTGCTACAATGCCACCATGTACTTGTAGCCCTATTATCTAGCCCTGCTTTTCTTCAAGTGTTCATACCATAGTGAAGTATACCTCTTCAATTTAAGAATGACCAACTTGAAGGACTTTTCATCATTATACTCTTTGAGTTCAAAGATCCTTTTAATGGCTTGAACCAATCAAGATAGTTCTCTGGGTTAAAATTGTCATCAAGTACTTCAACTTTGAGGTCTCTAAGGTCATCCCTTTGATGCCTTCTTCTTTTGGACCCTCCTTCCTTATCATCAGAGTCTTCATGGGAGGACAAGTATTGTCAATAGGAACATCATCATCGACTTGACGGTAAGGTTTCGTTATGCGGATCCCCTTACTTGTTCAAGCTCTTGAGTGAGCTTCTTCCCTTATTCTTGTAGCTCAATAATGGCCCTATCTCTCCTCATCTCCTAGGCTTGCTCAGAAGGAATGTTTTTAGAGTGAGAAGCATCTCCCTCATTAGGCATAACTGGTAGTAGTTTGTAAGGTGAAAGAAGGAAAAAGGACGGAAACAGGGGAAGCACAAACGTGCTAGGGGTGGCCTGAACAAGAAACAAGGAAAACAGAAGTGGCACGGTGTGATCGTGCTAAATCTATGGAACAGAATAAGAGTGCAGAAAGGGGCACAGTCATACTGGGCAGCACAAAGAGGTCATAACAAATTTCTACCTAGGTGATTTTTTTACGGGCTTTTTGTGAAGGCCTTTTGTGAAGTTTTAGAGATGTGTTTGCATTAGAAATTGTATTTGAATTATAATTAGGGTTCGTTGTGGACTAATGTGGGTTAATGAAGGTGGTAAATAAAGAAAAATTTTGAACAGCCAAATTGTGAATTTTGGGGTGAAAAATAAGAAGGTAGTGAGGTGATTCAATCAATGAAGGTTTTGATTCAATAACCACCAAAGAGAAGCGCTAGATCTGACACCAACTTGATGAGGATGGATCCCCAAACTCCCAAGATCAATATAACAAGGAAAACAATCACACCAAAGGATGCTTCTCTAGGATTCAATCTCAATCAATTAATAAGATTATAAGGTTTGTACCCAAGGTGAGACCACAATGATCAGTTAATCACTTCCCATCAAATTCGTCTCCTAAAGGCTCTTAGCCATCAAAGAAGAATTCTAAAGAGGAGACTTTAATCACCATTCTTTATTAAAGAGATAAAGATGTAGAGATTTTGGTGAGAGAAAATGATCATTTGCCTTCTAATTCACAATTCAACTCAAGCTAAGTTTACATGGAGGTAATGTGAACAATAATTATCCAAAATAGGGAGGATTAGCATGACCACCCCCTTACATGAGTTTACATTCAGGATTAGCATAGTTTACAATAGGAGGATTACACATTATCTTAGCAAAATAAATCAAATTACTAAGATAATTACAACCCTTGAAAAATCTTCCTTAGTATGTGTGGAATCACCCCAAGCTAAGTAATATCAAAGATAATGGCTGTATCCTCCTTAATTAAGCCAAATTTCAAATTGCTTCAAAACTAAAAATTTTTATGCACACTTTACATATTTGGACCATTTCTCCTAATATTTTAAACCATTAACTCATGAGGATAAAATAGATATCTTAGGGAATCAAAAAAAATTTGGGCTCGCTTCTTGTGGGTTCATAGATTTTAATCCGACCTAAATTCAGCAAATTTTTTGACAAAAACTAACACTGCATGAGTTGGGGGTTCTATCATTTTAGGAAATCAAAATGTAACCCAACTTGGGATTGCATTGCATAAACCTAAAGTTAACTCCCTAAGCTACCGAACAAAGTATAGATCATCCCAATTGGACATCAATTAGTTGGTGATAAGCCAACTCGAAGTGAGTGAAATGCTAGAGCGGTGACCATGTTGACCAAGCAAAGTTGGCTTAGACTTTGGTGTGGATGATGGTGTAGCCAAGTGTTGGCTTAGGGCTTGGTATGCATCAATAGGCTAGGTTACTTTTGTTAAAAAAAAAACCTTCCAAAATCATCTGTTCTTGGGCCTTTCTTACTATCTATATCAAACATTGTTAGTTTGATCTTCTAATTACTAAATAGAGCCATTAATGTTTGTCTATATGCAGTAAAAAGGCAGTTTTCTTGTGTCATGACTTCCATGTTATGATTCTGGCCCTTAGTAACTATTCCTAAGAAAGTTTAAAGTGTTGGACTAGGATCTCCTCAATCCTATCTTGTATACACACCTTATTACCACTCGAGTGAATCATCATTCTGACTCTACTTAGGTAGCTCCTTTATTGAAGGCTTGTATAGAAGAAACCTGCGTTTTTGTCGCTTTTTTTGCAACCAATTCTCCCTTGATTGTAACTGTAAGAAACCTTCTATGCATGCAACATTTACTTACCGTCCAAGATAGTTGTCTTGTCAGCTTCTATCAATGCTTCATTGAAAGGATCATCTTGTAATTTCTTTTGGGTATTAGACATATCATAGTTTACATAATAGCAATTTGGACTGCATTTGATTGAAGTGCAATTTATTGAAAACTCTCAGTGCTTTCTTCAATTCTTTTATTTTCTTAAGTACTTGAAACATAATAGTTCCAATCATGAAAACCTGCAAAACTCCTTTGCCAATTTCCCCCCAAAAAAGAACGTTATATTGAGTTCATATCATGAAGGATTTAAAAAAAACACCTTCCCTAACCTCATGATGATTGGCATACAGCAATGAAGGGCAATGACATATACTCCCTCTAGTGGAACTTTATAACGAGTATCTAGAAATTCATGAATGTAGTTGTCATAGCATAAAATCCTACCCAATTTTGCATAAATTCTAGTTGGCCCTTTCTTATTGCACCAATTAAACAAACGCCCATGAGACCTCTTTCCCCGCAAAGCATAATAAGTCACAAATTGTTAAAAAGTTAAGATTTCAACAATGGTTATATCATCACCACCAATACTCTCACGAAGATCTAAATAATTATTAAAACCTTCATCAATAATCCAAGGCCCATAAACACTCCCTTGTAAATGTATAAGTAGATCCCATAAAACTTGCATATCGTGAACACTATTATCCTTATGAACAATTGTGAAAGCAAAGTTACTATTACTAACCTATTGGGTGTTTGCATGGATGAACTGCTTATAAATAACCAAATTCTACATTAAGACTCTAGAGGGGTCCCAAATAAGCTAAACCCTACTTCCCAAATCATGTATAGTGTTGTAAACTACTGCTCAACAACAATAGACAATCTTCCTAATATCATTTGTCTTAGTTAAGGTAGTTGTAGTCTCCAAGACACCCATCAGAACTATTTTATTCTTTCTTAAAAAGCTTTTGATTGCTTCCTATTTATTGGGTCCATTAAAGCCCTTGCTATTCCAAAATGCATAGCTGTCCATGATCAGTTTTAGCCGCCCATATATCATAAGGTTCAATAACAAATTCACTATTGTGTATAGTCTCAATCATAAGTTTACTTGAAACAATATGCTTATTTATATGAACAGTAGCATGCTTGAGTGGATTAATTTGGAGATAAACGTTGTACCTTATGGACCTTGTTCCTTCTCCATACTAGTGTCTCATTCTTTATACACTCAATAGTAGAATGGAAACATATAGAACAAGTAGAACACCTAAGAGGTTTCCAATATCCACCTTATGTGTCGCTGTATTGCCCCTTTTATCCATGAAAGCTACAGACTCAGGGAACTCCTTAATTAAGAACATCTCAATAAGTACTCTAACAACGCTTTCTTGATTTTCTCTATAGTTACTTTACTAGTGACTTATGGTTTACCTGCCAAGCAAGCAATCTTACTCAGACCGCCACTTCCCCAACACTTCAGGTCTAAACTCATAAATTATACCTAACTGGTAATGAGGCAATTTCATCTTTGCAGACTAGTTGACCAACAACAAAGGGTTTAACAATGAAAGGTATCTTATCAAAGTATAAGAGCCTATGTTTTAATACCTCATTTCTTTAAAGCTCATACTAGAATTATACAATAAACACTTCCCTGGGCCTACTGATCATGTTGTCTAACTCCTTCCTTCCTAAATACACTTTAAGAACTACTCCATAACATATAGAGGTGGGTTACAAATTATAGAATGCTTCTAATTTTCAATTTTGGACTGAATATCAACCTGCTCTACACTAAATTTTTAAGCCATTATAAGAAACATGAGCAATATAGTCTAATTTCATCCCAAATTGTGGAAATTGGTCAACATCAAAGCATGATTTACTTAGATTTTGGTGTTCCATTGCTTTCTTCTCAATCATAGATATGATATTCAATGATTGTTGCTTCCTTAGAGTATCACTCTAACTCTAAAAATCACATTGGTGCTCAGTCGCCATTGAATAAGAAAGACCCCCTTCTTTTCTTCTAATCCCATTTGTGTTAAGCATTGGGCAAAGTAATCACCAAATCCAGATGATTGATCAAATTAGTTCACACTCTCGAACTTAAAGAAAGAGCAGAATGCTTATTAGTATATTTAGAGTTTTTTAGAACTTTTGAGATGATGTCTTCATGGCTTGCCTCCCTATGGTGAGTATATGATGCTTCCTGTCTTTGAGAGTCTTTTTCTCTACATTGCGTTACTAGGGATCATTGGGTCATTAATAGTTGCTTGCTTGATTTTTCTATTTATGGGATTACACTTAAGTGCCAATTATTAGGATTCCCTTTTTTTGTGCAAATGAGGCACAACGGCCAATGTCAGGTAAGATTTGAACCAATGTCTCTGGTAACGACTCACAGAGGCTTAGTTTCCCTCTTCCCTCATGTTTCCTTTCTTCTCTTCTTAAATAAGTAACCTGAGACGCCCCCACTTTTCTTTCTTACTCCCTCTTCTTCATTCCACCCCCAGCCATAACGCCTCCCATTCCACCTCTCTTTAATTCGTCTTCTCTTTCTCTCCTCATTTATCCACCATCTTTAAAATGATCATCTCATCCTTTTCTTGGGCACGTAAAGGCTCTATTGAAGGTAGAGTTTGGCAGTTATAAGCTTGGGCTTAATTCAAGCACTAGTTGAAACAAATCAAGAACTTGGCACAGTTTTGGGCTATAATTAGAGCAAATTCAAAAGGGAGAAGGAAGCATATAGTATAATTGTTTTTACAGTTTTACTTTTACTTTTCATCTTCATTTTATTTCAATTTCAGATCTAGGCCTTAGTTTCACAAATTGGTATGATTTAAAGTTTGGGTTGTTAATTTTGGGTCACATTTTGAGTTTTTAGTATTAGAATTGCAAGCAAGCGGTTCAAGTTTTGAATTGGTTTCAAGTTCTACTTGCCGTATTTTGGTTATTGTTCAAACCCATTTTTTTGGTTTATAATATAGCTGTTTCATTTAGGTTGCTCAAAATTTGGAATTCGACTTCAATTTGCTGCAGTGCTTGATTCGATTTTTGCCCCTGTTTCAGATCTCGGTAGCTTCTCTTGTTTAGGGTCGTGGTTCGCTTTCCTATTTGAGATGCAATATCAAGTATGGGTGCTCAATTACAGATTTTATGATTTTTCGTGAATTGTTGACGCTTGGTGCTTGGTAGGAATGCTTACATTGCAACCCCATTATTTAGTTATAAATTACAGCTTTAATAAGTTTAGCTAAGATGGTTAGTTCATAAGACCTGCATTTCATTCGCTTAAGAATCACAATAAACAAAAGTTTAGTGCTTGTTGATAAAAATAAGTCTAGTAACTACTTCTAGTAAATTTAGTTTACGATACAAGTTAGGCAAGTTCATATTCATTTCTTATTTCTAGTTTTATAATACCAGTCTATTGGTAATTTAGTATAGCGACAAATTCTCTTTCCTAGTTTTTTCATTTATTCTTTTAATTAGCTAACTATTTAGAATTGTAAAGTAACCTAATTCATAACCCATCTTTGTAGACCCACCCTTAAATATTACAGTGATAAGTTGTACGCTTGTGGCTTAACTTAATCTTTATAAAAATCATAACAAGTGTTTCACACCATTTCCGGGGATAACATTTGTGGAATTAGGTTGCGAGTTTTATTTTCAGTCGAATCTTAGAGTTTGTTTTCATTTTTGCTTTGGAGTTTGTGCTAGATTCAATTTTTTTTTAGAGTAAGTGGTTTAGAATTTTTTTGGTTCTTATTTTTGTGTTTAAATTTTATGTTTTGATTTTATATTTTGTTTAATTTTGTTTGAGTTAATTTTCTATTTAAAAAAAAATTGATTGTGAACAGAGCAAAAGATTGTGTAGTCAGTCAGGTCAAACAAAAAAAGAAAATTAGAAAAGGTTTTTTTTTCTTGTTTAGGTTCCTGTTTTGATTTTTCTGTGCAAATTGAATCCTTATTTTGCTTTTTTCTGATATGTTTATAGGTTTATAGGGTTTACTAATTTTTTGTTAGATTTTTTGGAATTTCTACATTTCTTGACAATTTTAGAACTAACTTTCTGTTTTGATTTTTCTGCATTATTCTAGATTAGAAAACATTGAAAAAATATGTCCATGTTCTCCTTGATTTTGCTGAATTTTTTGTATATATTATTTTGAATTTGACGTTTTGATTTTCTATTTAATTTTCTTTATAGGTTTTACTTTTTGGGTTTTGATTTATTTCCTATTTGCGAGTGAAGAGAAAAATCCATAAAATAAGAACAAAGAAAGACCAAAAATACTTTAGTGGGTGTGGGCATTGCATGATTGGTTCGGTTAGAGAGTACAAGAGAAGCAAACTTATTAGTATTGAGTCTCAGCCTAAACTAGAGCCTAAGTCAGAATATAAACAGAAAGAAATGGCGTAAGATAGAATCTTAAGTTGTATTTTTTTATCCTCCAAGGACTACTTTGCCATCATGCTTTAATATAACTAACCTAGAACCTAATGTGACCTTTGAATTAAGGCATCATTGCACTCAAATGCTTCGTAAGTTCACTGGTTTAGAGGATGCATATCTGTCCTTGAGAGAATTTGAGGAAGTATGTTCCATAATGCATTTCCTAATATATTTGTTGACATGGTGAGAATGAGATTAATTCCTTTTGCTTCAACAGATGCTACTTAAAGATGGATGCTTGGCTTAACTGCTAATTCTGTTTCTACTTGGAATGACTTTGTTAAGTTATTCTTAAGAAAATATTTTTCCAATACCAATACTGTGAAGATAAGGAATGAAATCAATTAATTTGTTCATTTGAAAATGGAATCATTTTGGAAGTACTTAGATAGGTTTAAGAATTTTTGACTCAGTGTTCCTATCATGGTTGAGAACAATCAGGTCTTTGCTAAATTGTTTGTGAAGGACATGACTAACAAACCAAAACCATATTGGAGTCCATGTGTTAAGGTGGCTTTATTTTTAAGAGAGCAACTGCTGCTTGGAAATTTTAGAGGACTTAGCTCAGAGGACCATGTAGTGGAAAAACCAATAGGGATGATGGTTTAAGTTCTAGGTTTGCTGGGGTGAAATGCATGTTGTTTCTAATGTGGGTTGCTAGAGTCTAAGATTGTAGTCTTAGAGAATATGTAGAAGGGGCTAGCTCTTTAGCAATCCCAAACCTCCAGGACTTCTATGGTGTCTTGTTCTCATTATCAGGCCTTAGATCATACACTGATTTCATCTCCTTTCATTGCTCATCAGTTATCTACTAGAAAAAAGCAAGTGAATATGGCCTACAAAACACCCAAGAATGACCCATTCTCTCCTTATTTCAACCCAGGGTGGAGAAATCACCTTGACTTTTTAGAGTAGTGGACCAAATGTTGTGGTTCCTAACTTCAAGCCCAGAGTGTTTTCTGAAAACAACTCCCAATGCATCTACGATCCTTCTAATTCTTACCAGATATAGCCCTGTTGCTCAAATTCAAACTGTTCCTAGTTACACTAACATTGATAAGATTGAGAGGAGAATTAATAGTAATGTGGAAAGGACGATTAATGCTAATATGGAAAAGATGATGAGAATGATCACTGAAGAAGTTTTTTAGCAGTGTCATCTACTAGGGAGTCAAGTACATTTTCTAGTCACCTAGAGGTGAATCTTAACGGTCATGCCTTGCCTTCTTCTTTTGAACCCAACCATAATAAGAATGTGATGAAAGTGAATGTAGTTAAATCCCCTAGATTAGGTCGAGAGATTGATAATCAAGTGGAAAATTTGAAAGAAACCTGCAGATACCATCACACTTTCTTTCAAAATTCTTTTTCTTCCCTTTCTTCTTCTTGAAAAGCTAGTTCATCTAGTAAGTTAAGGGATACTACTAATGGTGTTTTTAGTGATTCTCCTAATGATCCTCCTTCTAACCCGCCTTATGATTAAGAGGAGCCTAAAAAGAAAGACTATGCTGATGTAGTGGATCTCTTATCTCTTAGGGATTATTGTTCTCCTAATATTGTTGAATGGATTCATAGGTATGTACCTCTCTTCACCAAAGGTTGGAAGAAAAAGACCTAGCTCATACTGATAAGGTCAGTGACTTTCTTTCAAGTCAAAATCAATATTCCATTGGTTGATGTGATTTTACATATGCCTTTTTATGTAAGGTTTTTGAAGGACCTGTGTATTACCAAGACATTTACTAGTGTTCCTAAGAAAGGCTTTGTTAGTCTTTAGTGCTAGTTCTACCACTTCCTATTAGATCGCAATAAAGTATAAGGACCACGATTGCCCTACTATTTCCATAATCATAGTGACCAACTCTTTTATAGAACATTGCTTGACTTATCAGCTAGTGTCAGTTTGTTACTCTTTACTGAGTATGAAAGGCTAAGGTTAGGTGAGTTGAAACCTACTAAGATGGTCATTCAACTAGCTGATAGATTAATCAGGTTATCCAAGGGTGTGGTAGAGGATGTGCTGAATAAAGTGGCTGAATTTATTTACCCAGCATACTTTGTTATGCTTGAAACTGAGAAGGTAGCTAATTTGCCAATCAGATCCCTGTCATTTTAGGGCATACTTTCTTGGCTACTGAAATGCTCTTATTAACTGTAGAAATGGTACGATGAAGTTGTCTTTTGGTAATATGACCCTAGAGTTGAACTTTAATTTCCAAAGACAACCTTCATGATTTGATGATATAGGCTTCTACACTTAACGGGGTAGAAGACTCTGTATTTGATGATGAGTGTGATGATATGTTTGCCACTAAGTATGAATATTTTCTAATTAATGATGAGCCTTAATATGATATGGTTGAGTTTGATAACTTATGCTCTGCTTTTTGAATGTTTACGTGCTTCCACCTCTAAGTTTGATCCCTTTTTTGCATCTTTAGAATTGAAACCTCTTCCTATTTCTCTTAAGTATTCATTTTTGGGACCCAACGCAATGAATTTTACCTATGATTATTGCTTCTACCTTAGATTCAATGAAGAAAAAAACCTGATTGCTTTACTTCGAGAGAACAATGGAACCATATGTTGGACTTTAGAGGATGTCAAGGGTATTAGTCTCTCGATTATGCAGCATAGGATCCATTTGGAGCGCAATACTAAGCCCTATTGTGATCGTCGAAGGCATTTGAACCTAACCTTATAAGAAGTAGTTAGGAAGGAAGAGCTTAAGTGGTTGGACCATGGGATTATCTGTCTCATTTATGCTATTGAGTGAATTAGTGTTGTTCTAGTTGGTCCTAAGAAAATTCGTATTATCATAATTAGCAATGACAACAATGAGTTAGTTTCACTAGGATCCATCATGGGTTGCATGTTTGCATTGACTATAGAAATTGAATGTTGTTACCAGGAAAGACTGTTTCCTCCTTCCATTCCTTGACCGGATGTTAGAGAGGTTAGCTATACATTCATTCTATTACTTTTGAGATGGATATTTCGGCTACACCTAGATCTCCATTGTTCCTAGGATCAAGAGAAAACTATTTTCACATGTCCTTTTAGTACATATGCCTTTTAGAGAATGCCTTCTGGACTCCACAATGCCCCTGCGACCTTTCAGAGGTGCATGATTTCTATTTCCTTAAATTTAGTTGATAGTACATGAAAATTTTCATTGATGATTTCTCTATCTTTGGGTCTTCCTTAGACACTTTTTTTTTCTAATCTAAGGAAAGTGCTGTAGGGAGAAAAATCTAACTTTCAATTGGGAGAAATGTCACTTTGTAGTGAATAAGTGAATAGTCTTAGGTCATGTTATTTTTACAAATGGAATTGAAGTCAATAAGGTTAAGAATGACTTGATTGTTAATTTTGCCCCTTCCATTTGTGTAAAAGAGGTGAGGTCTTTTCTTAGACATGTTGGTTCTTATCGTCATTTCTTTAAGAACTTTAGCAACATAGCCAAGCCTTTGAACAACCTTTTGGCTAAGGATGTGCCATTTCACTTCTCTGAGGAGTGTCATGTGGCCTTTACTTGAACTTAAGGAAACCTTGATTTCTACTGCCTCTCTTCATCCTCTCATCTGGGGGAGAACCCTTTGAGTTAATATGTGATGCATATAATTGTACTGTTGAGGTTGTTTTAGGGCAATGTCTTGATAAGAAGCACATGGTACTCATTATGCTAGTCACACTATGAATGATATCCAGCTAAACTACATTCTTGAACGAGAAAGAATTTTTGAGTGTGATTTTTTATTTTAAGAAGTTTAGACCTTACCTGATTAGGTCTCGTATCATTGTCTATGCTGATCACTCTTCTCTTAAGCGTCTTCTTTCCAAGAGTGATGCTAATTAAGCCTAGACTTGTGAGATGATTTTTTTTTTTTTTTGGGGTAAGATTTTGATTGTGAGATTAGAGGTAAGAAAGGTTCTGAGAACCTATGCTTTCCTGAAGAGTAGTTATTTATAGTTCACCCTAACTATTGGTTTGCTAATATTATGAACTACTTAGTTTTTGGTAGGATTTCTAAGGATTGGACTAAGAATGATAGAGACTGATTCTTTCGCCTTGTAAAATTCTTAGTTTGGGATGACTCTTACTTGTTTAAGTATTGTTCTAACCAGGTCTTTCGAAGGTGTATTCCAGACTATGAGGTTAGGATTGTCCTTTCATTCTACCATGACTAAGCCTGTGGGGGGCATTTCAATGGGAGAAAGAAAACAGTTAAAGTTCTTCATTATGGATTCTATTGGCACACTCTGTTGAGGGATAGGGATGGCAGTAGTAGGGCAGGGAATCCCTGAGTAGGGAAAGGGGTGGGGACAAGGCGAAATTTTACCTCGTCCCTGTCCTTACCTGCCCGGACAAAAATCCACATCTATATCCCTACTTCCCTGTCTCCCATTGGGGAAAAAAACTCATCCCTTTTCCTGTTTATAATTAAGATTATATATAAATTTTTCATTTATGAACATAGGATTAAAGTTAAATATATAAATTTACTTGAAAAAACCTTAGCAATATAATCCCTCTTTTACTTTTTAGACTTTGGTTAGGTTATGTTTAGCTTCTTAGACTTTAGTTAGTTGTATAATTTATGCATTGACGTTAGACTTGTGTTGCATGGACTTGTGAAATTTTAATTTAGGTTGGATTATAAACTTTGATAAAGTTTGTTAGACTTGTATGGTATGGAGCCTATAAGAGTTTTGTACAATTAATTGAGTTAGTCTCCTAAGCAACTTGACATTCCATCCAAGATCCAACTTATAATATAGTTTTTCACATAGGAGGGGAAATAAGTTTGCAGGTAAAAATCCCAATTGCAGACAGGGACAAGGAGTAATGTTTTTCCTGTAACGGGAATAGGGCGAGGATGGGGGCAAAAAAGCAGGGCGGGGATGGAGGCAAGGAATATGCCCCTAGCCCCCCAACCTGCCCGCTGCCATCCCTATTGAGGGATGCTTTTGAATACTGCAAGGATTCCCTAAGTGCCAATAGTTAGGTAGGATTAGCATGAGAGGGCTAAGTTGTTTTATAATAGATACATTCTTGGAAAAGAGTTTACCTCAGGCATGAAAATGTTTTTATATAATTCTAAGCTCCATATTTTTCCTAGAAAATTGAGGTCTAGCTAGCCGGGTCCATATGTTGTTTCTCATGTTTTTTCCTCTAGCATAGTATAAATACAAGATCTTGAAAGTGGTCCCAAATTCAAGGTGAATGGCCAGAGACAGAAGCAGTTTTTGGAGTTACCAAGTATAGAAGATGTGGAGTGTCTAATATTTTGCGAGCTAATTTGTGAGGAATAATGTGCTATTGATTTAGTTCGGCGGTATCCAGCCCCTGACCTGGTTTGATTAAACTTTCTTTTCCTTCGTTTCTCTTTTCTTCTTTTATTATGTTTTTGTATATTTGGTGCTTTTTATTTTGCTTCACTTTTGTGTACATATCTTTCTTTTGGAGTTTTAGTGCCTTGTCTTTTTCTTTAGTTTTGTGTCCTTTTTTGTATATTTTTATTTTTCTTTTTAGTTATTTTTATGTTTTCTTTCACTCTCAATGAGGACATTGTGTGATTAGGTGTGGGGGTAGGATTGTCGGTAGAGGTAAGGTTGCCTATATTTAGATCTCTCCAAACCCCGCGAAAGCGGGATCCACACTGGGAGTCGTTGTTGTTGTCGTTGAAAAACAAACTGAAAAAGTTTTTAGAAAAAGCCTAAAAGATTTTTGCTTTGTTTTAGGGAATATCTATTGTTCTGATTGGTCATGTTCTCTTGTACCTAAGTTATTAGATTGTATATAGATACAATATACATAATAGAATTTAGTCTAAAGTGTGATACTTGTACTATGTCCTAACCCCTGACAATTCTAATGCAATATGTCCTATCTTTGGTAAATAAACCTCTGAGATTTTGAGCCTTAAAGATTGAGTCATTATTTTTAGTCTCATATTTTTCTTTCATGTGTGTCTCTTCCATAATTACATATCTAGAACTTGCTTTATTTCTCTTCAAAATCACATTTAATATGTGCATTATGGTAATCTGATAGAAGCATTTATTTGTTTTGTGAGCCACATAAGCTAAATTTCTCCCTAAATTGAATGTTTTCCCCTTACTAATCCTTTGAGCCTTTTTGAACCTTTTTGTTTATTATGAATCTTCCATTTAGCCTTTACCAAAACACATTTCTTATTACCTAAGCTAAGACTAGTGGAGCAATACTTTAATATTTGACACGGTGTAGCTTTTAAGCAGTGATGTAGTTGGTGGTGGACTTTAGGTCTTTTGGTGTGCTTAGGGGATGTATTGTTGTAACTATTTGAAAATTGAGTTGTGTTATATTCTCACATGACATTCACTCATTCTACTCTCAAAATATAAAAAGAAAAGAAAAGGTGAGAAAAAATTAATGAAAAAAAAGTTCCAAAGGAAAAAAGTGACAAAAAATTGAAAACTTTTAGGATAACAAATAGTTAAATGGTTTGTGAATACAATTGTTTGGCATGGTTGTATATATACTTGATGTTCATTGACTTAACTCATTTCCAATTTTTTCTTTTGGGGGGTTGTGCCTTATTTTGTCATAACTTGTTGGGAGAATGTGTGGTTATTATAGATAATAGAATTGTTTGGTTGTCAATTAGCTACTTAGTTTTTAGCTCCTCATTTTCCGAAATGATTGTCCTTCTCTCACCTTAACTCTTATCCCCATTACAGCCTTATCAAGGCCTCTTGATTATCGTGTTACATTTTACATTTGAGTAGTAGAGAATTGAGAGTCACAGCAAGTATATGGTAGTTTGTATGATTAGGAGATGAATTGAGTGAACCTCGTTATATCCTAAATGTATGAGTGGGAGTGTTTTACATGTTCCTTAAAGTGCGGTTTCACCAGTCAAGTTTGTTTATATTTACTCAGTGGAGTGAAAGATTGTGTGCATATATCATCAATGGGGACTAAGAGTTTCTTGACATGTACATTATGTTTATATGTGATCTAAGGCTTAGGTTACTTGAGTGATGTGCTTTATTGGAATGCACATACATTTTTCACTGGTGTTATATATATGAGTTTTTGAAAAACCAAAAAGATTTTATTTTGTTTTCTTTTTATTAGATTTTGTGGGTATATATTCTTTAAACCCTCATGATACATCCTCGTCCACTAGGGATAACATACTAGTTTAAAGGGCTTATTGCACATGCTAAGTCCGATGAGACTAAGTGTTGGATCAAGTTGAAGAAGAGGAAAACACGGGGCTCAAAGCCCTTCCCAGTAGACCCATGGCCCAAAGGTTCGTGCGCCAGCAGGCCTAGTCCGCTTCCCCCTCTTTTGTTTCTCTCATACCCAGCAGCTTACCCTCACTTATTCTCACCTTCTCCCTCACGTGACCCGTGCAGCCCCCCCTCCCTTCTTGTTTTCATTTCTTCTTTTCTTAACCTTAGGAGTGGCAATTTCACCCGCACCCGATAGATATCCATTCTACCCGATCTGAAAAAACGGGTGAAAATCCAAAATATATGGATGATGGATGGATGATGGATTATGGTTTGGTGGATTGGATTGGATCCAGGTGATGCCCCATCCGACCCGTCACCCGATCCATCACCCGCTTAGTCATCCACTTGTTTATCTTCTATTTGCAATTAGTTTACTTTTTATTTTTGATCTTTAAATTTTACTCATTTTTTAGACAATTATATTGTTAATCCTATGATTTTCGTCAAAACTAATGTGATGAATATGATATTTATTTGTTCTTTATACCTAAAATATCTTTTTTAACCTTTTCAAAAGGCAAACCTTACTTTTTTTATATAAATTTGCTAATATATTCCATATAAACTTTCATCACCCGTTTACAATCCGATCCATCCGTTTTCACCCGCGGATGGTGGATGGATGGATTAGATTAGATTAGATTTTTACATATGATGGATAGATTGAATGAAGCGAATTAAAGCGGATGATGGATATGGATAATGATTCATCCAACCCAAACCCGATCCATTACCACCCTCCTTAACCTAAGCAGTCAAGGCCTCCCCCAACTTCTCTTTCTCACTTCCACTTCTTCATTCTCCCAGCCAGCCATAACCGCCCTCCATTCCACCCCTCTCTAATTGATTTTCTCTTTCTTTCTCCTCCTTGATTCACCATCATCATCATCCCATCCGTTTCTTAGGCGAGTAAAGGCTTTATTGAAGGTAGCGTTTGGCGGTTAGAGAATTGGGTTTAATTCAAGAATTAATTGAAACAATCAACAGCATGGCAGGGTTTGGCATATAATTGGAGCAAAGTCGAAACGGAGGAGGAAGCATAGAGTAGACCTGTTTTTTCAGTTTCAATTTTAATTTTCATCTTCATTTTATTTTAGTTTCAAATCAAGGTTTTAATTTCACAAATTGGTATAATTTGGATTTTGAATTGTTAATTTTGAGTGAGAGTTTGAGTTTTTAGCATTGGAATTGGAATTGGTTTCAAGTTTTGCCTCCTCTGTTTTGATTATCATTCGAACCCAGTTTTTGGGTTTTTGGTATCATTGTTTCATTTGGGTTGTTCAAAATTGGAATTTAACTTCAATTTGCTGCAATGCTTAGTTCGATTCTTGCCCTTGTTTCAAATCTTAGCAGCTTCTCATGCTACTGGTTGTGTATGCTTTCTTTTTCAATATGTGATAGCAAATATCAATGCTCAATTACAGATTTTGTGATGTTTCCATGAATTGTTGATGCTCAATGGCTGACAAGAATGCTTACATTGCAATTCCATCTAGTCATAAATCAGAGCTTCAATAAGTTGAGCTAAGATGGTGAGTTCATAAAACCCGCGTTTCATTTGCTTAAGAATCAGAATAAATAAAACTTTGGTGCTTACGAATAAAATGAGTATTATAATCACTTGCAGTAAAATTAGTTTATGATGCAAGTTAGGCCAGTTTTATATTCGTTTCTTATTTCTAGGTTAACAATACAAGCTTGTTAGTAATTTAGTATAGTGATAACTTACCTAGCCTAGTTTTTAAAATTTTTTTAGTAGTTAACTGCTTAGAATAGTAAAAGTAACGTAATTTAATACCCTATCTCTGTGGATTGACTTTCAAGTATTTCAATGATAAAATGTACGCTTGTGGTTTAAATTTAATCTTTATAAAAATCATAACACTAACTAACATCCCCATTGATTGAAGATTCTAAATGGAACTAAATGAATTCTTAAACGAATGCGAAATCTTGAATAATTGTAAACTCTCTTGCTATTTTAATTTCGAATTTAGCTATCAAATTCAAGAAGCATAGCCAAGGGAGCACATTAATCTCGAAGAGGGCCAATTTAGATTCTAAGTTGTACAAGTAAAAGAGTTGGTTATATAACCCGATTTTCCTCTCATGTTCTATCTCGCATTAATCCACGAAAAGTTCATTGACATTGCCAAACCCGTAGGTAGCCCTCCCCTCCTTCCCTTGTAACACATTACAAAATTTAAGTTAAAGTTAACTTTCTAAGGAATGAGACTGATAACTTTCTTTCTACTGAATAATTTTTATCTCAATGTGCGCGATGGTGAGTTGAAGCAAAAAAATTACATAGTGGCATGTCATGTTTTGACTGAACTATTTAAACAACACCCACTTTTTGAGAATAACTTATAAGTATTTTAACTTTCTTAAAATAATTTTGTTGGTCCTCTTTCATTTGAAATGACATCATCTTTCTTTTATACAAACAAAATTGCAAAAAATGTTGAGAAATATGAAAATATAATAAATCTCGGAAACTAAATAAAAATGCAATAATAAATTAACAATTCACAAAGAATATAAGTTAAAATATCTTGAACAAATATTCCGTAATCAAGTTGTATAAGTTTTTATACAATATGTTCAGCTAGCACATGTAGAAATTCTTTCAAAGTTTATATAAATTTTACTAAATTATTTTATAATTCATTTCAATGATTTTAGATTTTTAATAGTTTTTGTGAATTTGTAAAAGATCTAACATTTTCACAATGTTTTTTAAAAAAATTTAGTGTTTTATCTAAAAACAAAAACTATTTTATGCCAAATTTTACATTTGTCATATACGACGACAACAACAACAACTTCTCTCCATGTGGTCCCACTTTCACAGAGTCCGGATAAATCCAAATGTAAGCCCTTACTTTTGCAGACATCTATGTCCATAGAGAGACACATTTGTCAGATAATTTTATTACAACTTGTATAATATATATTCTATGTGAATTTTTATTATTATTATATTATTTTTATATTTATTTTACAACATCAATTGTATATTCAGTTTTTTTTTTTCCAAATAACATAATTTTCTTTGTGTGAATGGCCAATTACGTCATTCCAAGTAGAAAAGGGACCTATAAAATTTTTCAAAAAAAGTGAAGGTGCCTACAAACTATTTTCAAAAGGTAAGGATCTTCTAGATAGTGAGACTAAGGGCCTACTCTTTTCATTGAGAAATAAGGATTCAAAAGACAGTAGGATTGGAAAGGATTCGAAAGAATTGGTAAGAGTTAGGAAGGGTTTTTTTTTGAGGGGGGGATGATTGGTAAAGAATGGGGTATTTGATGTAAATAATCCAACTTTCAGGGATATTGGACATAAATAGACCAATAGTTTTTCTTTTATTTTAGGAAATTCAAGTTTTCCTAACAATCATTCTTTAAGTGTCAAACATCCAAAGGTCAAAAAATTATTTTTTCATAAATGGTTTTCACCCCGACCAAACATACCCTAAGATGAAAAAAGCTCCTTGACTAAAAACACCTAAATTATTTTTTTTAATCGAGATTCTTATCAAGACTCTCAATTCATGATTTTTATTATGATATTATATTATCCGTCCATCTTAATTTTCCAATTAGATAGCTTCATAACTTATTTTCCTTAGATTAATTTCACTTTAAAGACAATCTCAATTTCTCAATATCTCAAATACATTTTGGTGAAAATTATCCTATGAAAAACAAGCGCTCGTTTCAAGAGTGTGTTAGCACTTTGGTGTGATGCTTGGATTGTTTGCTAATAAAAACTAGAAAAGATGGATACATGGGTTGACAAATGTGAGCATACCCTGCTAAAATTTACCTTCTTGTGAAAAAGTTTATATAAGTTTGATGCCGCCCATCATGCAAGGGATTATAATAATGTCCGACGGCCCGAAGATTGTTTACATAGGTTTCTGTAGATTATCCAACAATAACAAATTAACAATCTTACATCAGTCGCAGGAACGAAAAATATATCATGCCTCAAAAGCTGTGTCCGCTTTTTATCAATTATGCCGATTCTTATTGGGGGGAAAAAATTGTTATTTAAAGGGCAAGTTATGCAATACGCATCACCAAGTGCACAACTTGCTTGACCTCATCAATAAATTAGATGACGTTCTAACCTCTAACCTATCACTTAGACTATCTCCTGATTGTAATGCATAAAACCATCTTTCCTCGACTCAAATTGCCCATGTGCATCGAACAAGCTCTATCACTCAAACCACCTTCTAATTATATATGCACAAAGACATCTTTTCGTCCACTTAAATTGCTTTCTATACGCATCAAACTGTGTTCTGCTACTACATTCGCAAAAACTCTTTCAACATCCATAGGAATGTTACAAATAACAATTGAGGGCAAACAACTTGGCACAATGATCATGTTTGGTGAAGAACTTTTTGGCCCCAAAAGAAAAGAGTTTTTTGAGTCATTAATTGTTTAACTTTGGATAAAAAGTTATTTAGACTGTTTGATTGAAGAGTTTTTTGTATTAACTTTTTATACTCAAAAAGCTAATTCAAAAAATTGAACTCTTTGGAGTAGATTTTCCAAAAAGCTTTTTGATGTACATTACCAAAAGGACCACATTGACATGATGCTTTTAACAAAACTACATCAAATGCCATTCACAAATTTTCTTATTTTGGGACAGCAATTCTTGGATGGCCATTATGTTTCAATTAATGCTTTTAATTTTAATTTTTTAATTTAACAAATCATTTACGCTAATTAAACTTATACTAGAAACAAATATTTTTATGTCATTGAAAAGGAAATTAAGTTGATTTTAAACATAAAAATCGTGATAATAAATACCAAAATTGGATAAAGCATGAATGTAATTTTAAATATCACACAATTCTTAATTTATGATTCACATAGAAAAAAATAAATATGCAATGAAAACAATTGTATTGTTGAAAAAAATAATGAAATTGAGTCATAGACATGACTGTAATTTTACCAAATAATTGTCAGAAAAAAGTAATTTCAAAAACTACTTTTTCTAGAAATAAATAATGCAATCAGTTAAGTCAAACAACTAATACAATCAACCAACAGCTAATAGTTTACTGCCAAATAGGGCCAATATATCATTTTCCTGCCCATGTTCATAAAATTGTAGTTTGCCACTTTTTATAGCCTTATTTGCCCCCGAGAGAGGGAAAACAGAACCACCAATGTTGGCTAGTACATCATATGATGCCATGATGGTAGCCGAACAGTACTCCCATCTGAACATTTATTTGCTTGTTATCTCACTAATCCAAGAAGACGGGGTGATGTGGGGAGGAAACGATGATAACATCCTCCACCATACCCTTATCTCCACTCACCACTGACGTTGCTTGTTACCTCACTAATCCAAGGAAACAGGGTGCTGTGCGGACGAAACGACGATAACCTCCTCCACCATACCTTATCTCCACCCACCACTGATGTCAGAGAAACCGCGGAATATTCATCAGACAGACGATTTCTCATATAAAATATAAATTCCAACTTGGTCGCCCTAATTTGCAAAGATACTCTAAGGCTCATCTTCGAGAAGCTTCCTATCATCGCTTTGGGCCCGCGGAGCTTGCATTGAATGCCTTGGAGCTCTGTTGCCGACGATAGGGAGATCCAAACGGCCGCCTTCAAGGTTCCAATGAAATTGAAGGAGAATGTTGCAAATCCAAGCTCCGAAAGCTTCCAGAGGGATAATAGCTTGAGCAAGTCTGCCATTTCTCGTCACCTTGATAGAGGCGATTCTATTGCTAGTCTTGCCATCAAATACCGTGTCTGGGTCATGGATATGAAACGATTGAACAACATAATGAGCAACCGTGGCACATGCTCTAGGGATGTATTACTCATCCCAGTGAGCAATCCAGACATCCTCGTTACTTGTACTTGCTACTTGGAGCTGGATTTACATCCAATACAGAAGTTATGGTTTTATATCTGGAGGGAGGATCCCATGGGAAGCACTAGGCCTTTCCTCTGTCAGAGTAAACCTCAGATCAAGGCAAGAAGAGGACTGGTTGAATACCTCAGGAAAAGCATGCAAGTCGATAGTGGAACACCTCACTACTATCTGCCCAAGTTTAGACAAGACAAACATATAGGAACTCAAGTTTCGATCTCCCCAGAAAAATACCAAGATCTTTTGAAAAAATAAATGAAAAAGACATAATTGCATTCATCAACGTCTAGTATGCATACACCAGATACCAACCAACCAATCTACGCTGCCTCATATCGGGGGGAATGCTACGTTATTATTTATGAAAATATTTTACAGCCCAAGTTTCCTTACTGATACATTGCTGCACAATCTGTAATGACTTTGACTGGGATGGAAAGTCTTCGCTAGTGGACAAAACTACATATGCACACAGCACATAAAGGTACACTGATAGTCAAGATTGATCCCACCAAGAAGAAAAGCAAATTACAGGACAAAATTGACAGACAAGCGCTAATAAGCACTAGTCCAAAAACCTTGATGACCCATATTTTTTGAAGGAGAAAGGTGATATTCAAAGGACAAGATTGTTGAACAATCGAAGTACAACTATCACACTCTCCGGCACTTGCTCCAGGAAAGACCATATTGGGCCACATAACAAGAACCACTCAGATTTCTAGGAATGAGTTTGTGGGGCGCATCAAGCAACATTAGCACCCGGCAAGGCAAGCTGAACCCAAGCAAACTCCTCTTTGTAGGACACACTTCCTTCACAAGAGTCTGCACATGTATATATCACAATCGTTGCCCAGTCCAGTGAGTCAGTATCATTCTTCACACCGAAGTAGTAAAGCAGTTGAGGCAAGATCTGTGGCCACAAAAGCATCCGAAATTCACACATAATATCACCAGAAAGGTCTTGCACTTGTGCTAAGTAATAGTGTAGTCCAACAAACCTGAAACTCAAAATTCCGACCACCACCACAGTAATGGCACTTAGGTATGTCTTCTCTGGAAGGCCGGCCACTTGAAGTCGGCCACAAAGGTTTGGCTCTTTCATCCCTAGAATATCTGTTGCAAGTGAACACAAAAATGTTACGAACGGTACCACCATATGATGAACCACAAGGATGTACAGGCCAGCAATTTAACTCTACATTGACAATAAGTCAGATTCACAACAGATCGGGTCAGAAAAGGTTGATAACAATGATATATTTGAATCAAATCAGGATCAAGCCAGGTCATTTTGGATTTCGATACATGATTCAAGTCTAGCATCGGTTTTGCCAACAAGTTTTTAAGAAAATGTAATTATTACTGGCATGAAGTTTCGGGTTAGGTTGGTCTGAGCAATGTCTATTCAAGTTCAAGATGAAATCAGGCTGCTTCATTTTAAGCCTGGATCCTCTGGATTCAGATCTAGTCAAGATAGTTATTGGGTATACATCAGCGTCGATAGACCAACATAAACTCCCATCGGGAATGTAACCCCTGCCGACAGATTCACAAAGTTTCACTTTATTTTTGCTTTCGGCATGTAAATCAAAGAGGGACATTTTGCTGACTACAATTCAACACTGCCTTGAAATTCAGCCAATCATACACCTAACATAATAGAATAAGGGAAGATGCAGTAGATCATAAATAAAGAAAATGGTAAGCAGCTTACCCCTGAGACTACAAAAGTAGGCTTTACACTTATCACATAACACTGCGAGCTTGCACAATTTATTTCAAAAGGCTAGATCACTTTCAATTGTCAATGGCGTCATTATTCATTTTGCATTCCATGTTACATGAACCAGGATTATGCATTTGTCTGGCTTGTCGATTGCATCAAAGGAACGAGCTTGCTACCTAGTTACACTTGATCTAATTAATGCCTTCAAGCGATAGATTATGTACGCCAATGGAGCAAATCATCGAGGACAATCCTCATAATTGTTCAATACAGTTTAAGCTGGGAGAACAGAATTTTCATTTCAATCTTCTGGTCTATTCTGAAAAGCGCATTTCCATTTTTCCTCAAGTTTGCAAGTATGCATTCATGCAAGCCCACTTCATTCTACTACTGCCACCGGTCTACTTAAACCCACTAACCCAAGTTCACTACCACGGTGGCACCTGCCAAAATTAGGTGAAAAAGGAAAACCCAACCTCAGCCCCCCCTTCTGTTTTTGGGGGGCAGGGGGGTGGGGGCTTTGCAAAAATTGAACCTAAAACTATATGATGAAGATATGAAATTACGACGATTAAACATTCTGAATCAACCAATTCTCACCAAGATATCCATATGAAAACAGAGGATTTACAAGCAATCTCATTTAAAAACCAGCCCAGTTGCAAAGGCAGCAGGGCCATTGAATACCACCAGTACTGAGTGAACAGCCGAAACTACTTTCTGTTCCCATTTATCCTTCCATGAGCACACAAATTCACTAGAGCAACAAAATTGCATAATGTAAACACTAACATGCGAGCAAATTAACTATTGAGTGTTTAAACTATAGAGGGCTTCTATGTTGAGCTGTTAAATTTTTTAAATCAACGAATCAAAAAAGTTAACATAATATAGCTAAAAATCTAACGGAACAGTCTTAACTTTGCTTTATGGATCTTATGGCCAATTTCCTGAATATGATTATTACTTAAATCACATAATTTTTTAAAGCCAAATAAAAGCCACGTGATACAGCCCGCAGCCAACAAAATATCACAAGAAAAATTGTTCCCTGTCTCCTTCCATGTCTGTGAACAAGAATCTACCAAAATCCCCCACAACAAACCAAGCATTTATCGCAACAAATAGTAGACAACACAGACATAGACTTTTCTTTGTTCGGGCGGCGGGGGGGAGACCCCTAGTGTAATCCAATTTGCATGTTATATTCATGTGTCCATGCCACCAGTTTACTGCATGAGTTGGTTTTTCCATGACTAGGTAACTCCTGATTTTTGCGAAAATGCAGACACTTGCATACTATTTGGATATACAAACAAGCTCTCACCATTTAGGCATTTTACAAATCATACAACTTAATCACCCTTCCTACATTCTTGCTTACAAACTCCTTTCTTTCTTCCTTACTCACAAATCTCGATCTTTCTGTTGTAAAAAAATCTAACCTACTATGGCACTGCTTTAAGATTTTCTATTTGTCCTGACAAATTCTCCAGGACCTCACATACCATGCCTGATGAAAGATAGCATCGGTTGAAATAGAAACAACCAGGCGTTCCTGACATACAGTCTGCATTTTTAAGTTCCCTCCAATAGAGTATAAAGCATCAATTTGTTTGGCATATAAATCAAACAATAATTAAAATTACAGATAACATTGAAGCTTGAACGATCCCCTTCCTGCACCCCTCTCCCCTTCCAATTTTTGAAAGCTGACTTAGATGGAGTGCAGATATAGGGTAGAAATTTGTTACACATCCTGTACATTGCATCACGTTTGCAAAGTGCATTTTGTGAAGGTCTCCCTCATGCTCAGTAGAGGCCATTATATAGGCTTTTATTAATTGTTGATAAGGACTAAGTTGCACAGTCAGAAAACTTGATAGTTACATGGAACCCAAAAATAACCAAAATCCTACTCTTGTTATTATTAATTGGGGAAAAATACTTAGTTTTAACATTTGTTTCTCCTGAGATTAACATGCCTTAGCTCTATTCATTTGAAAAAAATTAATAATCTCAATACTCTGGTTTGCGAACACCCCCTCCTCAAAAACATGGGGGGAAAAACCTCATTCACCTCTTCATGCACTGTTACAAGCTCATACGCGAGCCCTGTGTCGTGCACTTGCTAGTTCTGACGAGAGAAAAAATTGTTTCAATTCTATGGTGGTGTTTGGTTTGACACGGATAGAGTGAAAGGGGGAAGATGGGGGAAATGAAATCCCCAATGGTTTTTGCTTTTCAATGTGCCTCCCACATGTTGCCAACTATTTTATTTTTCAAAAACAAAAAGGTAATTTTGATGAGAAGAGAGAAGAGGAACTTCTTTTTAATGGTGTATTAATATGATTTTAAGCCTGTTAAGTTAAAGCACTTAAATTGTTGACCTAAAAAGTATAACTAGATGTAAAAACCCTACATACTCTAAACACTAAATAGATGATTGACT
>JAKOGI010000593.1:432969-465469 GCA_029747015.1 Carnegiea gigantea | reverse complement strand
TGAGTTAATGTGGGCACTTGGGACATGGGACTATAAGAGGGGTTTCGATAAAGTCTGCCAAGGAGACTGAATTTTGACTTAAGGGTTCATGAATCATAATTGGAAATGCACCAATCAGATGTGACACTTTTTTTTTTTTCTATGTATATGTATGTATGTATGTATGTATGTATGTATGTGTATACATACATACATACATACCTATCGATTCTATCTATGTGTGTGTGTGTGTGTGTGTGTGTGTGTGTGTGTAGAAGAAAATCTCCCTCACTTATTACATTTTCCCCCCTTTTTTAGGAGTTTAATGTTTCGTAATATTTTCCCCACCTTAATTTGTCTTTAGTAACTCGTTAAATGTGGTAATATGCAGAGACAAACTCAGCCAAAGGTTCAACTAAGTCTATCTAGTTAGTCAAGTGTCAACTGGTCCAAACCTACCCAAAAGGTCCAACCATTGACCCACTTGCATGACCCGATTGGTTATATTAACATTTCTCCTCAAGAGGTGCATAAGGATTACTCTTTACTAGAGAGTAGAGACCAAAGAAAAGCTGAGGAGAATCCATAGACACGATTTAGCTATATGAAACTTACTGAGGACAAGGCCCTTGATGAGATGTTATGGTGGCCTAGAATTAGGAAAGTAAACCTTAAATGAGGGCTGCTTTACCACTTTTATCGCACTGGATTTTTAGCTTCTCAATCCCAAACCCTATGAAACATGCCTAGCAAGGTGTCAGGACAGAGAGGGTACATATAGCCTAACCTCTAAATTGCAAGTCGATTGATTGCTTCAGACTTTATTGCCTACTACTCCATAGAGAGGAAGCAAATGATTATATAGACAAACATTTGCTTTACTCAACTAGGATCCAAGCAGAAAATATTGCTCCTATAAGCTTATGCCAAGATTCTTATTTAGGTTTATCATATATTATCTATTAGTGGTATGTTCACAGTTCAAAATACTCATTCATTGTTCTAACATTTGCCTTGTCCTACTATGTTAACTACCACTGTTGTATGAAACTCGACTTTATACTATTTTTCTTATGTGTTTAATGCTTTTTAGCATTTATACCTCTATATGTCACTTTGTCTACATTGTCACTCTTTCCTAGCTCATGGAAGACTTATTCTCCTCATGTATTTAAGTATAGGAAGCCTATTTACCAAAATTTTTTTAGATCTATCCAAATAAAATAAGGTCCCACTACATGCAAGTATAAGGGTGCACACATACGAATCTTGGAAACCCAGACTTCAGTGGGACCCAACTCAGCAAACCACCAAAAAACCAAAAAAAAAGCCTATGAATAATCTGGGGATGTTCCCTATCCAAAAAAAAAAAATCTGGGGATGTCAACAGCAGCAAAATCTTCAAAACACCAATGACAACACTGCCTAGTGTGCAACTACCCAACTCTAGGACCAGCTCAGATTTTTATTTTTATTTTTATTTTTGATAAGGAAAAAGAGTAAAATATATTTAACTGAAAAATGTACAAAAGGATGGATGCAAGCAGGCATCCTACAAAAGGGTTATGTACACCTAAGATGGAACCTATCCACAAAATCAATTATATCAAAAGAAGATTGGCAAAAGTTTCCGCTATCCCAGAAAAAAAGTCCTGATAATAATATCTTGGATTCATTGAAGAGGCACCTCCTCTCCCTCAATGAATCTTTTGTCTCTCCCCAAATAGTCCAAAAAACTGCATGTGGGATCCATAAGACGCTTCTCTCTTTAACTTTCCCACCAAAAGCACCCTCACCAGCCAAAAAATGATTCCTTACAGGATCCAAAACAACCCAGGAAACTCCCAAGCAACTAAAGGATAACTCTCAAAGAGCCCTTGCAAATTAACAATGTGGCAGTAGGTGATCGGGAGACTTCAAATCCTCTTTGCACATAGAGCATCTATTCACTAAGATAATTCCCTTTGTAAATTATCACATGTCAAAATACTCCCATCCAAAGCTTCCCACACAAAAACTGACACCTTCAAGGGAGCCAAAGTCTTCCAAATAATTTTCCAAGAGAACAGCCCAAAAGATCTAGACTCCATAGCGAAGATAGAATAAGAGATGAGCTTTAAATAACAAGATTTGACAGTGAAAATTCCTTTAGAATTGAGATCCCAAGTAACCTCATCAAGTGAGTCCTGGGTTGAAATCTCACTCAACTTACTGAGAAAGGTAGCAAGAATAGTGTCATCAACAAAAGCATCACGGATGAAAACAGGAGACCACACAAGGCCCACGTTGATAATAATCTGCAATAGTAGCATCTCTATTCACCGCAAGCACGTAAAGAGAGGGGAAGAGATCTCGTAGAGGACCCTCCTTACACCAACAATCGTGCCAAAACTAAATAGAAGAACCAACACCAGCCTCAAAGGAAAAACGATGATAAAATCTTCCCATCCTTTGTTAATGAATCTCCACAAACTTTGCCCATAAGCACCACTTGGTTTAGAGGGATGCCATACAAGACCATCATCACCATATTTGCTCCTAACCACCCTTCTAGAAACACTATCCTTCTCATTCATGTATCTCCACAGCCACTTGCCTAGTGATGCTTCATTGAAGAGTCCAAGATCCCTAACACCTAATCCCCCCTCAGGTATGGGATTCTTGATAATATTCCATCTAACAAGATGAAATTTGAAGTCACTACCAAAAGACCCCCAAAGAAATTTTCTCTGAATAGCTTCCAACTTATTAGCCACTGAGACCAGTAAAGGGAAGAGTGAGAGAAAGTAAGCTGGAATGCTCGACAAAACACTTTTAACAAGTGTCAGTCTTCCCCCTTTGGAAAGATACTTTGATTTCCACCCAGATAGTCTTCTCTCAAAATGCTCAAACTACAAGTTCCCAAATGAATTTATCCTTAAAGTTTGCACCAAGAGGGAGACCAAAATAGGATGTTGGAAAAAAACCAATACAGCATCCTAGAATACCTACAAGCAATTGGATATTGTCCACTTGCCCAACTGGTAAGACAGAGCTCTTCGACAAATTGACTCTTAGCCCAGACACCGCCTCAAACCAAATAAGAATGCCATATAAATTCACTATTTGCTCACAATCATTATCACAGAAGATAATCGTATCATTAGCAAAGAGTAGGTGGGAGACATCAGCGGCAGATGCATTCAATCGGCCTGCAGAGAACCCCGATATAAGCCCTACTGAATTACCATCCATGTGAGAACTTCCATTACCAATAAGAAAAGAAGAGGACAGATAGAGTCACCCTGGCACAACCCTCTAGATGCAGAAAAGAATTGAGAAGGGGAGCCATTAACTAGCACCACAAAAGAAGCAGCCAATTCATCTCTCCCCAAACCCCATTCTTCTCATCACGTAAATAAGAAGATCCCAATTGACATAGTCATAAGCTTTCTCGATGTCTAGCTTACAAATAACCCCCGGTTTACCTGACTTGGTCTTGGAGTCAATAAGCTCATTTCCAACGAGCACTGCATCCAAAATCTGCCGGCCCAACAAAGGCGTTCTGATTCTCAGAAATGAGACCCCCAATGACACATCTCCGCCTACAAGCTAACACCTTTGAGAGCAACTTATAAATACAACCAATCAAACTAATTAGGCTACAATCCTTGATATTCTGTGCATCAGCTCTCTTTGGAATAAGCCCAATAAAAGTAACATTACGGCTAACCACAAATTTTCCATTAGTGTAAAACTCCGAGAACATGGTTAACACATCCCCTCGCACCGTATCCCAATTTGCTTGAAGGAAAGCCATAGTCATGCCATCTGGGTCGGGCGCCTTATCCCCACAACAGTCATGTAGAGCTCTTATGACTTCTTCATCAAATTGCATCTCAAGAACTCCAAGCCCTTGACTTTTGCCTCCAAGAAATTTCTTCCACATCCAAAACTCTTTCCAACTCCTCTCTGGCCTCCCTCCTTTGGTCAATTTCATCATTACTAAGACCATCAGATTCTTCTTTCACATCAAGCGCATTAACAGAATCCAACAGTTTGTATTTCCTTAACTTAACATCCTCGAAGACTTTTTTGTTTCATTTCTTCAGCTCCTCTTTAACGAACTTAAGTTTCCTTACAAGCACAAAACTAGCAAAGCCTTCAACTTCCACCTCCTCCCACCATTTTTTAATAAGGTTAGAGAACCCCTCAGCTTTGAGCCATATGTTCTCAAATTTGAAAGGAACCCTCCCCCTCTCTAGCTTGGCCCTCTCTAGAGTTATTGGGAAATGATTTGATAGAGGCCTTGGCCATCTAGGCTGAAATGAGTATGAGAATTGTTCCTCCCAGCCCAAAGAAACCAAGAAGCGGTCCAACCTCGAGCAAACAGCATCCCCACCACTCTTAGACCAAGTAAAATCACCCCCACGCAAAGGGAGATCCACTAAAGCAGAATAATTGATGAAGTCATGAAACTCCAACATAGTATTCATTGGACATAATCCCTTACTCCTTTCTTGAGGATACAAAATTTTATTGAAATCTCCCCAAATACACCATGGACCAGGCCATCCATCTCTAGTTCGTCGAAACTCCTCCCAAAACCTCAATTTATCAAGTCTAACTTGTGGACCGTAAACCCCGAAAATGCTCATGTGAAACCACCCTCTACCATTTGAAGTATTCAAGTAATCGAAATTCCCCTCGAAAGGAAGAGACAAAGTTGAAGGTGTTCTTGTCCCACATCACTATAATGCCCCAGAAGCGCCTTCAACTTTAAGAAAAGCAAAATCAACAGAATAGTGCCCCCACGAACTACGAACAACAAAAAGTGAAACTTCTTCTAACTTTGTCTCTTGCAGACAAATAAGATCACATTTTCAATCCCTCAAAAAACTTTTTAATACATCTCTCTTGCGAAGATCATTAATGCCCCTCACATTCCAAGACAGCATCCTAAACATACGAACCAACATCCCACTAGAACAAGCCCTTGCCCGGTCATAGTTCATGCCAACTTTGAGCCTCCTCAATTCTCTTTGCCTTCTAATTGCCGAAGGTGTCCTTTGCACACTCTATTTGGACACAGTTCTTTTTAATTCTAGAGGGCAGATGAATAACTTCACTTTCATAGCCTGAAAATGCCACACCAATAGTGGCAGCAATACTTTTAAGCTTGGAAGCCACTCATTTTGACACATTCCTAAAATTAACATTTTTACCATCCCAAATATCTTCTGCCGAGAACAAGTCACTTGAACCCCCCCCCAAAAAAAAAATTCAGACATCTAAAGCATGAAACCGAGTAGAAGATCCCAAGATTAAAGACCAGTGTCCCTGATTCACAGGTTGCCCATCGAACTACCCAGCTTATGCGTCCAAAAGCACGGAACAACCACAACCCAGATCGGGGCAACCCGGAAGCATGGAGGGGTGGAGGTGTCAGAAGCAACAACAACGCTGAACGACAAGTGGGCAGCAATTGGCAGTGCTCCAGGTTCATGGCAACATTGAAAGAGAGAGAGTGAGAGTGTGCCAAAGCGTTTCCTTCAAGGGGAAAGGGAGGGATATAATTGTTAAATGCAAAAATGAGTGATGAGGGACAATGTTACAGGCTTAAAACTTATCAGTTTGGGAATTTGGAGGAGAGAAAAACAGGGAAGAGACAGGTGTATGGCAACGAAATTGAACTAAAGGTGGACGCCCAGACAAATAGGAAATTTTGTAAATCAAAACAAGGTATGCTTTTATTTGTTTTTCATATAGCTGTCATCCAACTAGGATTTTTTCTCACATTTTATCTAATAAAAACACAAATAAAAAGGTAACAATAATTTTTAAAAAAACATATACCCCACATGCGTGTGTGCCCAAAATCGTATTATGTTCATAACAATCAGACCTTTCATACTTGATTTCTCAGCACCCAACTGCCCATAAAATGTCCAAGACTGAATAGAGACATGTAACTATGATTAAACCAATCCCCTAGCCATTTAAGTATGATTAAACCAATCCCCTGCAATAAGTACTCTCTCATCCCCTCCCATTTCCTTCCCCTCTCTCCCTTTATTCATCTCCTCCTTGGATGAAGAATTAATCATAAGGTAATGAAGAGAAACATTATAGAAGACCATCCCAAAAGTAGTAAAATACAACAACTACTACTCCCAGTGTGGGTTCCGCTTTCACGGGATCTGGGAAGGTCCACATGTAGGCAGCCTTGCCTCTATACACATGGATTGATCATAGAGAGATCGTTTCCAATTCTCAAAATAAAAACCAATATCATTGGAACTTCAAAGTAATGACTGCAAAACAAATTTGTTGAATTCATTCATGTTTATTTGGCTGGGGATCGAAGGTGCACAAACGAGATCAGGGAAGGTGAAATGCATGCCCAGTAATATTTTAAGGAGATATCAAAACTTCATGATCATAAAACCAGATATAACAAACCAACATTCTCCCCCAGCTTTGCTATCGTTCCCCCCCCCCCAAAAAAAATTCATTGAAGCAGTCTTTTTGATTTGCTTGATGCACTATACAACGAATACATAAAAGAAATAGCTCATAGCCGCCAAAAGGCATGCTAGTTTGAGATAATAGGGATCACTGATTAAATGTAAATGGAACCACATGCATCAGAACACACTGTATGTAAATTCCCAACCTTAGATAACATACTATCTATTATGAATTGTCATTGGAAACCTTGGGTATGATGGAATACAGGCCTCTAGAACATGGTCATCCAGAAACATGGAAAGTAAACAGAAGCAAGTGGTTGATATGAAGTGGTTTAAGGCATATTCATTGATTCAGCGGTTAAAGAATACAGCCAATTCATTGTTCAACAATAGCGGTCTGCAAAGCAGTCTGAAACTCTGAACAATTTAATCATGTTTAATCCTCCATTCCACCTCCCCAAAAAGAAAGAAAAGAAAGAACATTCACACTAGCAAACAAATAAAAAGGTCATAGAACATCAACATAGAAAATTGCAAGTCACAAAGAGGACATGTAAACAATGCCACAAAGTCCACAAAAAAGAGATTTACATTTTACAAACCTTTTGGCTTCTCTTCTGAAGAGGCACCATCAGCAGAGCAGCTAAGATAAGATGACTGAGTAGAAACATTTAGTTGACATTCAGGTTTATGAGCTGTACGCCAGTGCAATACCTACAAGAATTCAGCATAAGAAATTAGAAATAAACAGAAGTCTGAGTGAATGTTTGTGTTTCACTATCGAATTGTGATTACCTGATGCTTCTCAGAGCAATATCGAGCTTTTCTGCAGCTGCTGCACACTTTATCTCCCTTCCATGTACCACACCACGCACAAAGCGGCACTAAAATGTGTGAATAAAAAACAGAAATCATTGGATTTTAGTTCAAATGGAACAGCTTGAAAGGTTGTACAGCAGTAATCTGCAAAGCCCCATCCCAGGTTACAAGCATTTCTTTTGTTTATTCCTCAAGGAAACACAACCTACATGAACCAGTCTTCCACTGATTCAGAGTGATCCGGAAATTAAGTAAAATTTATCCTTAAAGTCACTTTTCTTCCCATCCGTCATCGTGCAGTCTATTAGTGGACAATCTATCCATGGTTACCTCACCTAGAGCTCAAATGCTTACAAACATATAGAAATGGTATGATGTCTTTATGGCACTATATATGGCGCCACCTTAGATCCATTTCCACCAAGCTAATCCCTCGATGGAGACTATAGGTATCCTATACCAGTTGTAGACAAGCTACAAATGCATCAAATGGCTATTTAACTTTGCGAATACAAACATATAGCATGTTGCAAAAATAATGAGAGTGAATAATCAAAACAATAGCAACATGAAGAGAAATTTCAAATTAGATTGACAGAGATCCAAAATGTAAGCAATACTACCAGATTACAAGATACCTCCGCTCACTGAAGGCTTGTCAGTCCCATCATATCTTGGAGGCTCCCTTGAGTAAAAGGAATTATCACGTGGCATTTGACAGCGGAAAACCTTCACACTTGAACCCAAAATACAAAGGTTCAGAGAGAGGACTATAATGCCAATGTTTATATAAAAAATAAAAGGAATCAACTTGCCAATAAGGAAAAACTATAGGTACCTTCGAGAAGGCTTCTCTGGTCCACGTTTCCATTGCTCATGCTGGTCTCTAAGAAGACATGTCATTGAAGGGCACATGCAAACATATAAAGTCCGATGAAATGTGGAATCCTTCTCAGAAATAGGAGCATAAACCTGTAAACATAACAAGCACAACCAAGGATGGAGATGTTATCATTGGTACAAACTAAACATCAAAGAAAGCCTACCAAAGAAATAAAACACAAAAACCATTCCGTGGCACACATAAAACACGGCAAGATACACACATTTGCGCGCTAATGCCGTGGAAAACAGCCATGGACTTCTAAGGTAAAACCATATGCACCCAGAAAGCAAAACGGCAACACAGATGGACTGTCACTGGGTATTAACTTGGGTTGAATTGAATATATTGGCAGATGGTATGTTATTAAGTTTCAGTTAGCATGAAAAGTTAAATCAAGTAGTCAGGAACCATTGGATGGGGCACTTGTTAAGGTGATGCATTACTCATAGGCACATAGATTTCAGATTGAAGGATGAATATGTAAACCTGAAGTAAAAACTGCAAAGGTTCCCCACATATATCACAAAGACAAGTCCTTCCGGCTGGCAAACTCACAGGATCCAGCCAAGCCTGCAAGTAATAATTGGAATTAGCATTAGATGGAGACAACGACAAATAAGCAACCAAGAAATGACATTTCAAAATGTTTACACGCACCGGAGCACCACCGGCCTTGCTAGGAAACACTTGACGGAAAAGGGACCAGCTATGCTCAGGCTCATCAACAAAACCAAGTTTCACAGGGACATGTTCTTCATTTTCATCCTCAACATCACCCTCATCACAATCATTCAAATCGTCAGCAGCATTTTGTCCTTCCTCCTCGTCATCATCAAATGAGGATACTCTCAGGCCTTTTAGCTCTTGCAGAGGCTCCTCATCCGCATCCATCTCTACCTCCTCTATACGCATTTTCACCTATAGTTCCGACCAAATCAAAAGCGAACACAAAAATAAGAGCCCAAAGGCATCAAGCATACACCACAAAGAAAAAAAAAAAAAAAAAACCAATATATTAAGAGCGAAAAGCACTAAACATCAGCTAATGATTAGTAAAGATAGAATTTAAAACTATAATTCATCTATGTGGACTCTGCTACTGAAAACCAATCTATTAAACTTACCAACCTAGAGAGGGTCGGCAGGTGGCGGTCAGAGGTCTGCGGCCGGCTGCCGGCTGTCGGCTGTCGGCGGCGGACGACGTCGGCGGCGGTTACCTGCCGGGCGGCGGCGAGAATTTGAGAGTGAATGCAGAGAGAGAGAACGGAGGGGCTAGGGTTTATGCCTCTCTGTTCTGAGCACTAGCTGTGGGTGTGGTTAGACCTAGAACATGGGTCATTAAGATCGGAACGAATCGGATTAAATTTGAGTCGAGTCGGATTTGGTGAATTTTAATCCGAATTAATTTGGGGTCAATTAATTTTTGATCCAATAAATTTATCATATAAAAATAAGTAATTTTGTAGAAAATTTCTGGTCGGGTATGGCTTATTCAGATCAATTCGAGTTTCGGATTTACTTTCGGATAAACATATTTCGGATGTCCAGTTTGGATATGGGTTCGAGTTGTTCGGTTTGGATTTGGGTCCCGGGTCAATTTGCCAAGTCTAGGTGTGACCAGGAGTTGGGAGTTTTTTTTTTTTGGTTGTTACAAGAAAGGTAAGTAATACAAAGCGGGAAGTCCTTCTCTCAAGGATTCTTCCTAAATTATCCTTATAGAAGATAGGGGGAGACCTATGTGGAATCACATTCTACGCACTTGTGGAATGAAGAGATAAATCACATTTAGCCGGTCAGTGGGCTGTATTGTTGTCTTGCCTAAAAATGTGATTAATAATAACATTATTATAACTATGTAAATAAGTGGTAATATCCTGTAATAATACTTGAATTTCCTACGGTATTTGAATGTGTCTTTGCACTGCTTGAATGAGGATTTTATTGTCATCTTCAATATGAATATCAATGAACCCAGCCTAAACTGTTGTTGTGTTTCCATTACGCATGATTTTTTGTTTCTGCCACTAGAACTGATGTTGATCCTAAATTGAATGATACTACCTGTATAACTCTACCTTCTAAATCGCGAATGATGAATCCTCTTGCTACTCCTTGAGAGTTATTGGATCTATCAAAATTGATTTTGACGAATCCTCCTTGTGGTTTCTTCCAGACCTTCTAAAGAGCATTCTTACAGCTAGGAGCTGATGGGTGTGGGTTGGGTAGAAAAAGAGTTTGTGTCTTGTGTGCCATTCTGCACTTGCTCATTTTGCTCTTAGTAGTGTAATAACCAGATTAGATATTTCATTATGAAATGCCTTACTATTCCTTGTTTTTCAGATACTCTATATGACTGTTACAATTCTATCTACCTTAATGGGCGGATTAGACTGTGTTAAATTAGGCAACCAGTTTTGTATCTTTGTTTGGGGATTGGCTGACAAAGTTGCATCAATGCAATTGTGGTCGTTTGCTAGCTGCCAAACTAGTTGAGCTTTATGGCATCCCAAAAAAAGATGTTTTGCATCCTCAATTTCACCACTACATGGGGCCTGAGTTGATCAATATTCAATCCTCTGAAGAGGAGAATTCCTCTAGTAGGGAGAGATGCATGCCATAATTGCCATAGAAAACCTTATAGTTTAGGTATAATATCTAACTTTCATACGCAACTGAATTCTCATGGTTTAGATTTTTGGAGGTTCAAACCATGGGTAGCCCAAGTGGCTGATCTAGTGAGAAAATCTCCACTTCTAAAGAGTCCCCAACAAACAGAGTCAGAAAATGGGTTGAACGAAATCGTTGTTGCTAAAATTTTATGAACAGATCATTAACTAATCTTTTTAATTTTATGATGTCCTAGAATATTAATAATGAGACTTCTTTTTGAGGGGTTCTTTTAGGTGGGGGTGGAGACTAGTAAAGTAGGAGAGCTTTGTGAGAAAGTGTAGGGTTTATAGATAAGAACTATATTTGAACTCCCAATGATTTTTGACATTGCATTGATATCTTGTATTGTAAATCTAACCCCCCCCCCCACCATGATTGATTAAAAGATCTTAATTGAAATTTTATTACTACAAAAAAAACCATTAAGGAAAACAACTACTTGTATAGTACAAAGCCTTATTATGTACAATTACCTACGGATTTAGTGGTTCAATAAACAAATAAGCCAGCCTAAGAATTAAGTGAAATTACACATGACATAGGGGTGAAGATTAAAAGAAAAATGTAATTGGGGCATGACAAAGCATTTTGTGAAAAGTTTGTTCCTCAACATTTGCAATGCTACTGGCTCTTGGCTTTGGGATTAGCCACTTTTTTCACTATAATGTTTATTTATTTCCTTTTGTTAAAAAGTGTAAGTGAGTTGGACATCAGTCATTACGTTGGAGTCGAGGTATGACCCAATATGTCCAAATGAGATTTAAGAAATACCTACATAGATTCTTACATCGGCAATTGAGGTCAAAGATGTATTCTTCCTCTTCAAAATTGACCAATTGATAGGGGTGCCCTATAATCTTATTAGGTTAGCAAGACTTTCATTGTTACACTAAGGGCTTGTTCTTTTTGTGGGTAAATAGGGTGGGTAAAAGGGTGAAGTAGGTTGAGGTGGGTTGAGGTAAATTGAAGTTGGTATTTTTTTTTTGAGGTGGGTTGAAATAGGTTGAACTAGGTTGAAGTGGGTTGATGTTGGTTGAACTGGGTTGAAGTTGGTATATTTTTTATGTGGTGGGTTGAAGTGGGTTAAAATAATGAGAATGTAACTAATGTGTGATAATTTATGAAGTTATCGAAATTTTGTGAAATTTTTGTTTATTCTTTTTTATTTTTTTATTTTTTATTTTTTATTTTTTATTTTTTATTCTTATTTTTTATTTTTTATTTTTTATTTTTTATTTTTTACTTTTTATTTTTTATTTTTTCATTTTTCATTTTAAATTTTTAATTTTTAATTTTTAATTTTTAATTTTTAATTTTTAATTTTTATTTTTTAATTTTTTAATTTTTTAATTTTTAAATTTTAATTTTTTAATTTTCATTTTTCTATTTTTTATTTTTTATTTTTTATTTTTCATTTTTCATTTTTCATTTTTTTATTTTTCATTTTTCATTTTTTCATTTTTCATTTTTTATTTTTTATTTTCATTTTATTTTTTATTTTTTATTTTTTATTTTTATTTTTTATTTTTTATTTGTGGTTTTTCTTTTCATTTTTTAATTTTTAATTTTTATTTTTTATTTCTTATTTCTTATTTTTTTTACTTTTTATTTTTTAATTTCTTGGTTCTTATTTTTTATTTTTTATTTTTTATTTTTCAATTTATTATTTTGTAATTTATTTTTTTAAATTTTAAATTTTAAATTTTAAATTTTTATTCAAAAAATAAAAATAAAAATTAAAAAATAAAAATAAAAAGTAAAAAATAAAACAAACAACATAAAAATAAAAAATAAAAAATAAAAAATAAAAAATAAAAAATAAAAATAAAAAGTAAAAAATAAAAAAGAACACATTCAAAAGAAAAAAGAAAAATAAAAAAATAAAAAATAAAAGTAAAAAATAAAAAATAAAAAATAAAAAAATAAAATAAAAAAATAAAAAATAAAAAATAAAATTAAAAATTAAAAATTAAAAATTAAAAAATAAAAAAGAATGAACAAAAATTTCACAAAATTTCGATAACTTCATAAATTATCACACATTAGTTTCATTCTCATTATTTTAACCCACTTCAATCCACCACATACAAAATATACCAACTTCAACGCACTTCAACCTACATCAACCCACTTCAATCTAGTTCAATCTATTTCAACCCACCTCAAAAAAAAAATACTAACTTCAGCCTACCTCAACCTACCTCAACCTACTTCAACCGACTTCACCCTTTTTCCCACCCAATGTACTCACGAAAACAACAGGCCCTAAATCCCATATGATACTTTACAAATTATTAAAATTATGAAGGGGGTGGGTTGAAGTTGGTTAAAGTGGGTTGAAGTAGGTTGAGGTAGGTTGAAGTGGGTTGAAATTAGTATTTTTTTTTTCAAGTGGGTTGAAATAGGTTGAACTAGGTTGAAGTAGGTTGAAGTGGGTTGAAGTTGGTAAATGTGGATTGACCCACGAAAAGAACAGGACCTAATTATCTAACCAAAAATTAATATTTGTTCCATCTCCAACTTTCTAGCATATCCCTTTACGAAATTGTTGTCAATTTTTTAGTATACACTTTCATGCCCAAGAGCCAATTTTCTAGGCTTGAGTGTAGTAGCTAAACACTCGGCCCAAAAAAAAAAAAAAATCAAACACGGGGAGAGTGAAAGCTCGCGGAAAATGTTTGAAACAAAAGACTTTTTTTTGGACAAAAATGAGGGAGGTATCATATTAAATTCTCATCAATGTAGGAATACATCTCTTCTGATGTCCGAGTAGTGATATACTCATGTACGTCGTTAATCCATATTCTCCTATCATAGCTCAATGATTGCCAATGAGCGAGCTCATGTGCCAACCAATTACCCTCCCTCCTAACGAAATTGAAAGAAACAAATTCAAACTACTTGACTAACTCTCAGACGTCGTAAGTGATAAAACCTAACGAGCTATCATCAATTACATTATTCTAGAGTTTCCGGATTAGAGGAAGACAATGCCTTTTCCACCACCACAGGAAGCAAACCATGCGCATTAGCAACTTCAAGACTCATTAAACAAACCAGTGTTTCTTTAACTAGAGCCATCGCAAAGTTTGGCCCTTGATGAACTCCAACCATGCAGACATTGCCATTATAATCTCAAATTATAAAACCCTAGCCCCAACCATCTTCCCGTACCCTATCTCCATCGAAATTGGCCTTCAGGAACCCCGAAAGTGAAGGCCTCCACCCTGTCTAGTGGCTGCTCCCAGCATTGTATATTCGGGTCTTCATGTCTCGATAGCTTCTCATAAAACTCACTACCGTCTCTCTAGCTTGTATGGGTTACGATTAGGCTTTTGAACAATAAATCGATTTCTCGTGTTTCAGCATTCCCTAATTGTTGCAACATACAACCCAACCCTTCTAAACCCCGAACTTCCATAGACAGCTCCAAGCATTCCCTTATCGTCCTAACCCTCGTCTTCTATAGCCATAGCTCGAACGATGACCCCTCCTATATCTGAGTTGCTAGTTGGCACAACAAAAGGGAGTGAACCTCTATCTCCATATTACACTCACAAATAACACAGCTCAAGTCGAAAGAATGGATTCTCCGAGCAACGTTGCTTCATGTTGGCAAAATTCCACAACATAGTCTCCATGCGAATACTTTGATACGAGGTGGAATATTTAACCTCCATAAGCATTTTCACACATGAATATTGTTGCTAAAAGAACCTTCACCACTTAGAAGTCTTCAACTTATCCTTAAATGATAGTTAGATCTGACAGAGAATAAGCCGTTAGTAGCATAGTGCCATACCAACTTATTCCTTGGCAAAAAAACAGCTAAGCGGGATGCTTAATATCATTGCAACATCACACGGAAAGAAGGCCGCCCTAATAATTTCTTCCCTCCGTTGGCCCTGCCTTGAATAAATCAAGTCACTTACCAATGTCAAATTAGAGGCCTCCAGTTTATAAGTCATAACACGAAGAGAACTAGGTCTCGATAGCCAATGACAACTCTAAATGTTCAACGAACTCCCATCACCAACTAGCCAACGAGAACCCTCCTGAATCAACTCACGAGCGCTCAAGATACTATGCCACATTTAACTCAGATTAGCTCCTGGTGAAGCATCCAAAATATTACAGTTTTGATAATATCTTACCTTGAGAAGTCTAGCCACAGGTGATGTCTCATTCTTAACTAACCTCCACAACTATTTCGCTAACAATGTATCATTAAACGCTTCTATTTCCCTAAGCTTAGCCCTCTTATCACTTTCTACTTATGTAACATCTCACCCTTGACCCAATGGATTTTTCTTTCCTTATCACTGTGACCCTATCAAAAATGATTAATGGTCGCTTGAATGATATGCCATAACTCAGCTGAAAATTTGAACACACTCATAGCTTAGGTAGGAATCGCTTGAGCCATAAGTTTTATCATCTCCCTACCTACCCAAGACACCAACTGATTCATCCAACCTGATAACTCTTCTTGACACGATCCACTATAAAGAGAAAAGGTCTTTTCTGATACCTACCAATAAATGTTGGAAGACCCAAATATTTGTCATATGAGAGCACTCCCCTTATGTCCAAAGAATGAACAATCCTCACCCTTGTATAAGATTTTACACATTTGCTAAACAAGACATTAGTTTTGTTAAAATTGATCACTTGTCCCAAAGCTGTCTCATAATCATCAAGGATTTGACGCTAGTGTCTAGATCCTCTTGAGCCCCGCAAAAAACAATAGCATCATCCATGAAGAGGAAAAGCAAAATCGATGGAGCTCCTTCATATATTTGATAGCCGTGGATATCCCTATCTTCAGTTGCCTTCGTAAGCAGGCCAGACAATCCTTATGACCACTCGGCACCCCATTAATAAAAATTTGAGAAGGAAGCAGATTGAACACACCTGATGACTAACTCTACCCATCATTTTGTAAATCGCAACCGAAGCACAATATTATGGAGAAATAATCATTCAACTCGATCATAGGCCTTCGAAATATCCAGTTTAATGGTCATGGATCCCACCACTCTGGTATCACCATGCATGGCATGGAAAGTCTCGTAAGCACAAGGACATTATCTATTATTAGCCTACCCGGTGTGAAAGCACTTTGTGTGCTTGACATGATATAAGGAAACTAGGTTTTGAGCCTGTTTGCAATTACCTTGGCTACCAACTTGTACACTACGTTACATAAACTGATGGGTTGGAAGTCAGTCATTGTCGGCTTCTTAGGGATTAACGCAACAGAAGCATGGTTCATCTTCGGGGTAGCGTGCCCCTCCAGTATAACAAGTATTACTGAGCACACATCATCAGTAATGATGTCCTAGTGTTTTTGGTAGAAGAGGGCATTGAGACCATCCGGTCCAGGAGATTTATGAGGGTTTATATGCGAAAGTGCTTTTTCAACCTCAGCTCTTGAATATGGCAAGCATAATTGGTCATTCATGGTACCTGTAACCGTGGGCTGCACACAACAAGCACAATTTCTATTCTCAGATCATCGTCTTTTGAGAACAAAAGGGAAAAATAGTTGACAACTATCTGCTCGATTGCCTCTGGCCCCAAATGCGTAATACCATCAACATCTTGGATTTTTGAGATGGAGTTTTGGGCTCTTCTCATGGAAGCCCTAGAATGGAATCACCTCGTATTCAAATTGCCATATTTTCGGAAATCTGCCATTGCCCATTGCCACCACATAATTTCTTCCTTTTGCCTGCACTCTCGAATCTCTTTCAATGTACAATGTATGTAGTTCGTATCCTTAATATTTTGCAATGATTACTAAAGCTCTCGGATCTTTGTACCCACATGGCAAAATGACTCTTTGTTGCAAAAAGCAAGTTCCTTTGCATACCTCTCAATTTTACCCAAAAAGTTATCGACAACTTCACTTTGCATATAGCTTGCCCTCCGTTTTGGATGGTTTCTCTACGAGAGGGATCAAGCACCCACATATTTTCAAAGTTGAACTTCTTCGCATACCTTTGAGACCTCGCTCTACATGGGTTGCTCTTGAGCATGATTGGTAAGTGGTCCAAAGAATCATCATCAATGTGCCGTACTAGGGTATTTTGAAAAACAAAGACCATTTCGTAGATGCACATGACTTATCAAGGCGCTCCTCCACCACCACCACACCACCCTGTCGTCGACTCTAAGTTAAATCATATCCTTTGTAATCGAAATTAAACAGTCCCACCTTGGTGAATGCTTCTCTGAATGAGTCAATTTGTTGTTGTGACTTAGGTGGGCCACCTTGTTTCTCAGCGTGGAAAAAACATCATTCAAATCACCCCCCAGGGAAGGCTCAAATGAGTATGCAGGTCAGCTATCATTCTCCCCTGTTTTATATTTGTTTTGAGTTTCTTGCCATTTATAACCTCGAGTAAAACACTACTCAATCTCCTTGCACTCCCACCTAATATGGGCATCCATATGATTAGAAGAAAATGAACATAGGGTAAAGTGCACCTTCTTTTCCCAAAGCAATTCAAGTCCTCCTGATCTACCCCTACATCCCACATAAGCTCCATAATAGTCTGCAATTTGTAAGCTCACGTCATCCATCTCCCCAGTACTTTTGGTCTCTGATAAAAAGACCACCTTAGGCGAGTATCTTCGTAAAAGAGTATGGAGATCACCAACTGCATGGGCCTTGCCTACACTACTAGAAATTAGCTTTTTAACGACTAAATTTTAATGGCCACACTAAAAACTTGTCGTCATAGGATATTAACAACGACGAAAATATTTTTTGGTCATTTAATTTCATCATAAAATTATCAGTAGATGATGGGCTACAAAACTCGTTATTGTTGTGTTTAATTTTATCAATAATGTTGTTAGAGGGATCTTTTTGAGCCAGTCAGGACGAAATCTTCGCAAAAAATAAAAAATAAATTTCAAGTTTTCCTTGTAGGCTAAAATTATGTTTTGAATAGAAGAAAAATGAGGATAAAATTAAAAATATTAAATAGTAGAAATAGAGAAGCACATCAGCCACACCATAACCCTAAAATGTGAAGAGCACTCAATCTTCCCTCCCTTGCGTAGGTTTGCATCCAGTTTTCTTTCTCCTTTTCTCATGATTTCTATTGATGGAATCACATAGTTTCTTGTTCCATTTAGCAATTGGGGCACCTCCTATATTTCTTAACCCTTTATTTGATTCGAATTTCTCCCAAAAAAGTTCTTCGTCCATTGAAATTGCTGGAATTGTCGGCATCAATCTAAATTGTTTCTTTTTTTCATTGCAGATCGACTTTTTTCACTTGCAATGAATCCAATAGTGAGTTTTTCTAAAACATTCATATGCTTTCTGTTTACACTATGTTTATTAACTAGGATATTTGGAGCTCTCCTTAAAAAATAAAAATCATTCTGATTTATCATGCATTCTAGGTCTTCCTATATTCTTGGTTGCTTGGAATTTTACTGATTTATGCTAAAAATTTCATCTAATGATGGAAATTTCATGTAAGATTTTTCCCTTTTTTAATTAAGTTATGGATAACAATAATCTTTCTTAAGGATACTATAGCATTTTTTGTGTAATAGAATACTAGTATTTGGTCCATATCTGAACTCTAGTATTGCTAAATCATATTGGTAATACTCATTCTAAATTCTTCAAGGTCAAAGGAGATTAGTTTTGATCATGTTTTTGGATTTTTCTTGCATCTCAATGGAGGTTCTTACATAATTCCCTGAAGGTTTGAGGGCATGGAAGTTGAATTCTCCAAACCATCTGCATCGTAATGACTATGGAAATCTCAACGGAAAAGCACATGGTCTAGATTTTCCAGGCTTAGATTAGCATACTTGTTTTCACTACTTCGAATAATGCATTTGCGACAGCAAGTTACTTACAACTAGAAACTTGTTTATTTACGACCATATCTATACAACGGACTTGTAACTGATACAGTTTCTACGACGAAAAATTAATGCTATTGTTATACTTTAGTTAGGCCCTATTCTTTTCGTAGGTATATTGTAGGTGTAGAATGGGTGAGAGTGGGAAGGAGTGAGAAGAAAAAGATGAGAGTGGGTAGGAGTGGGAAGAAGTGGGTAGGAGTATGTAGGAGTGGTTTGTTGGATATTGGAGTGAGAAGGAGTGGGAAGGAGTGAGAGTATTGATATTAGTAATGTTAATGATTTGTGTAATATGATAATAAATAATAATAATAATATGTGACACCCCCAACCCCTAGTGTTAGGAGCGTTAACGGTTTCTTACTTCCTATTGAAATTCTGGGGTAAAACGGATAGAATTTCGCTTGAAAAATGACCATTTCACGGGCTAAAAGCCTTACAATGAATCCATACACTGGATAAAAGTAAATAAAATTCTAAAATAAGCTCAATGGCTATACACCGGGGTTCACAACTCTACGGGTCACTTGTCCGGAGTGCACCAAAATCATAAAATTCAATAATAAAGAAGGAAATAAAAGGATACAACTCAACGGATCATACATCCGAAGTACTAGGGTTTACATCCCAACCAGTAGCTAAAAAGACATTTGACTAATAAGATAGTTGGCTCACATGATCATATAGAGCGACTTCTAACCAACATGCATTACATGAACTAAAGTGCTTCATCACATATAATTACAATTGTAGGATACATCATTTTACATCATTAAACACGTAAAACCACTTCTATATATACACACATGACACCTTATTAAGCAAGGGTAAACTCTAACTCGGCATGAGTGAATTGACTTCCACTTGCCACACAGAACACATGGGAAAAGGGGAAAGAGTAATGGGATGAGCAACCACACGCTCAATGAGTATTCCCCGACCCCTTAAAATCAAAATAGTTGCAGGCAGTAATACCAATAATAGCCACATATCACGTATTTACGTAGTACTATTATCGTATTAAACGACAGAGAATTTCATTAATTTCCCAATTATTGTGCTATGTGGTATAATACGTAATTTATGCCTTGTCTGTCTAATCACTTTGAGAGAGATTTAAGCACATGAAGCAAAGATTATATAAGGAACTTTCTTTCACCGAATATGCACGTTTGAAAACTTAAATGCTTCTTTCACAGAATGTATGCTTTTAAAACTTATATGTTCCATGCATTATAAGGATATAGTCATACTTTATTTGACATTTCATTGAAACCATGCTTGAGATCTCATTCATAAGATATGCACAGAACATGCACAGAAAGCTTTCTTTCTTTTTCTTGAAAACACTTTGCTTAGCCTCTTGAGCATATATTCTTTTAAAAAGAATCTCTTTCGTATTGGTCCTCTAATGACCCTTATAAGCTTTTCGAATCTTATTCGAATTGACCTCTTAATGGCCCTTAAAAATCTTTCTTTTTCCTGAAATACTTAAAATGGTGAAATCTCGACCGCTTTTCTTACTTATTAAGAAAATACTCTGGGTATAAGATCATTATAATGTGCTGATTGGGTGAGATCTATTCTCAACCCTTAGCGAGACTATCGCTCATGCTAAGCTCTTACTCCCGAGATGGCAACTAAATTGAACCTTAACCCTCATCAGGGTCTTTCGGGTTTCCCACTACTGGGACTACTCCCTAGGCTAGGGATTCCCTTGTTTAAGCAGGTTCACTCCCATCTTATTATCCCTAAGCACGATATCTTAGCCAATTTAAAGCGTATGACCATAGCGGCTAATAAGTTTGCTGTCTCTTGCAACGAAATCATTTTTCATGCAAAGGACTCCTTTTTTTTAAAAAAAATTCCTTCGGGATTCCCCCGCTCAAGCAGGTTTGCTCCCAAAACTATACTCATATAGTTAAAAATAGGCCATCATTCGCTAATAGTTATGGCTACTACTAATTTCAACCACGAAAAACCTTTTTTTTTTAAAACTCACCCTTACACACGTGATTAAGCTTAACGACATAAAAGGGGGGATTTGCACATAACACATTCAAACACTTCATAATTCAACTTGGTTGAATAAGCCATGCAAGGCCTCGCAATCCACATGATTGCGGCCAATCACAACCTAGGCTTCCTCCTCACACAACACTGACCACAAAGAACCTCAAAACTCTCAGTAGTTCATCCCTAAGCCCATCCAACTACCAATTCGATTTCAATTTCATAACCATAGCATGTTATCAAAGAAAGCCATAAAGAAATGTGTCATAGTGGCATAGTACGGCATATTTGAACATATATATAGCTCATTAACTTAAACAAGGCCCTCAATGGCAGAAATGAAAAATAAGGCATGAACTAAGCTAACTTGCATTCATGACTCACGACTAGGAATAAGCATGCCCATTCTATGTCATTTGCATAAGTAAATCCAGTCACATTAAGGCTTTCGAGCTTATTTTAATTTAACCAACTTAGCATGCATCGATTTAAGGTATTCTTAGGTCATACAAAGGCCATTCTCGAACATGAATCAACTGGCTTAATATGCATCGATTCAAAACATTCTTAGGTTATTTTATAGCCACATTCAAGAGGAACCAACTAAATTAACATGCACTGACTCGAAACATTCTTAGGCTATTTCATACTTTCAAGCAGGATCTAATTAGATTGACATCCATTGACTTAAAATGTAGTTTACTCACATAATACCCAATTTATTAAACATAAAAACCACAAATTCTATCAATTTAAAGGGCATACTTTCTGCCCTACTAAGGAGATTGTTCTAACCCACTTTAAGCAGCATCTCAGGCACGTGACTTTGGTCCATAGAAAGGGGAGCCTCGACCCCCTTTTGTCCCCTTTTTAGTTCTCTCTCTTTGTCTTTTTTTTTGGGGGGGGGTTTGGTCTCAAGCTTGCTGAAATTAACGCCGCTAGTCTAATTCATATCCCAAACTCTAAACCCCAAATCGATAATACGACCCTCCCTCGATTGTTCGTTTCCAAATATATCTAGGTTCGATTTACTAAATCGCGAACTAATTCGAAGGTTGACAACCTAATCGTATTCAGGTTCCTACTCGATTTAGTACCTGATAATAATCCTTGCCAACGCTTAGCAAAAATCATCGAAAAATTTTCAAAACTAATAATAAAAATGGAAACAATAATATTTTTTTTAATAAAACTATCGCTCGCATAAGCACGTCAATAATAATCCAACTTATATAGTTGATGAAAATATAATTTTATAATGTAAAAAACAAGACGATCAGCTTAACGTAAAATAAAGAGCGCGGGTGTTACATAATAATAATAATAACAATAATAATTCTTATTATTAATTAATAATAAAAATACTACTCAACCATAATAATAATTAATAAAATTAATTAAAAGTAATGGCTACAATAATAGATCTTATTAATATCAATAACAATAATAATAATAATCACTAATATTAATATTAATAACTAATATTAATATTAATATTAATATTAATATTAATAGTAATAATTATTATTGTTACAATAACAAGTACTATTATTAATGATTATTAGTTCTAGTTACAATAATAATTATTGTTGATATTAACAACAAGTGTTATTATTACTGTAAATAATAATTAATATTAACATTAATAATTATAAAAATAACTAATTACTAATATTAATAATACTTATATAAAATAAAATTCCTAATTAATAATAACTATTAATATTAACAATTAACAATAATAATTATCATAATAATTCTTATTAATCTTAATAATAATCATAATAATTGTTAATATTACTAATAATGATTATATATCATTTTAATATCAATAGCAATAGTAATCATTTTTCTTAATTATTAATACTAATAATTATTATTATTTTGAATCTTAAAAATAATCACTATTAATCTTGTTATTAATTAGTAATAATTATTGCAAAAATAAAAATTATAAATTATAATAAAAATAATTATTCATTAAAAATAATAATTAATAATATTAATACAACTACAATAATAATTAAACCTAATAATAATTGTCGTAATAATGGTTAATATTAATAATAATCATTAATATTAATATTATAATGGATATTAACAGTAATAATAATTAATTATTATATTTATAATTATTCTAATTATTACTATTGTTAATGAATATTAGTAATTGTCACAATAATAATTAATAATAATATTAATAATAATAATCATAATAGATATTAATATTAAAAATAATTATTTATTTTAGTGAATAAGAAAAATGATAAATCTTAATAATTAGTAATATTATTAATAATTAGTAATAATAAAAATAATAATTAATAATATTAAGAAAAATAGAGAAAATATCTATTATTATTATTAATAACAATTCGTACTAATAAGTATTGATATTAATAATTATTATTTTAAAATTAATTAAATAATATTAATTACTTACTATTATTATTTTTAATGAATATTATAACTAGTATTAAAATTATTATTAATTTATAATAATTAACCATAATTATTATGATAATAATAATTATTAACTAATAGTAAATTTATACGAAAATTAGTCCAATTAATAATGATAATAATAATCATAATAAATTTTTAATATTAAATTAAAAGTGATATTAATAGTAATGATAATAAATATTAATAAAAATGATAATTAATACTTTTAAGAATAACAATAATTGTTAATAGTATTAATAATAATAAGTAATAAAAATATTCAATAATATTAATGACTATTATTTAGTAATTAATCAATATTAAAAATAATTAATTATAAAAATTAATTAATATTAATGGTTATTTAATAGTAAAGATGATGATGATGATGATGATAATAATAATAATAATAATTAACAATAATAATTCCAACGATAATATTTATTAATATTAATAATAAAAAGCATAATAAAAATAAGTAGAAGTGGGTAGGAGTGAGATTTATTTTAAGGAGTGGAAAGAAGTGGATAGGAGTGGGAAAGAATGAAAAAGAGTGGGAAGACGTAGGTAGGTTGATTTACCAACAAAAAGAACAGGGCCTCAGTCCTTGTTATCCTTTTTTAGAAGAATAAGTTTAGATAAGTTCAGTTCACAATAAGTTTCGAATCAGTTGTATAAATGAGTTTAGAATAAGTTGAAAACAAGTTCAGTAAAATAAGTTCAAAATTCATCAAAAGTTCAGAAAATAATTAAGAACTAATCATACGTTGTAGCATTTGTAAATTTTAAATCGTTTACATTTGTGACTGAAATATTTATTTTGTTTACATTAATAAAAACCTTGAAGTGGGACTATTGAGGCAAATAAAGTACAACAAATGTTAAATTTAAATGTTAAGTTTTTCCTATGATGTATTATTTTGTAAATAAAGTTATTGAAAAATGCATATTTGTATATGTACCAAAAAAAAGAAATTATGTTTAGAAGTATTACAAAATGTCAAAAACTTAGCACAAAACAAAAATCTTAATTTTTGAACAGTGGGTAGTTGAAAATTTGATGCTTGCTTGGTAAGGTTGGTGGAGATTGAATGTTAGCTTGTTTAGGTTGGTTGAACTATTAGAAATTTACTGCTCACTAGCCATTCAACTACTTATATTCTGAAATGTCAATTATGTCCCTTGTTCTTAATACACAGAGAAGGATAGTAATGTAAATACGTACGAAGGTTGGTGGGCATAAATGAAGACCAGCCGTTCCCCTCCCATTTTCTACCAAACATTTGCATTTCTATATCTACCAACATTTGAATGCCTCGTTCTCGTCGGAGCCACCAGCAGCTACTGTCGTTTGTCCATCAACTGCCGACGACAATAGTAAAGGTAGGTTCCCTTTTTTTTTTCATTGCCCTTTTTGCTCTATTACGGTGACTTTGTGGGTGTGGTTGCTGGACCTTGTGCGAAAACAGGTCCTCCTCATAGTCACCAGAGCTTCTGCGAATCGACAGCTACATTGACAACTTTTGTGCCGACCGATTACGGGGTGTGGTGTCGAGTTGTGACATCTTCAAGCAGGTAAGGTGACCTGCTATCTTGCTTGCATTCGATGCTTGTAATTGTTCGAATTGTTGTTGTTTTTGGATAAAATGCGTTCATGTTGGAAATTCGCACTTGTGATTCTTTGCTTCAGATATGAGTTGCTGTGGATTGAATTGATTGAGTGAAAGTAAAGTCGAAAAGAACCTAGACAACTTATGTGGTTGAGCAAAACGGTGAATTGCTTGTGTCCTAACTCCTAGTGGTATTACTGTGAGTAGTGGCTCTCTTGTCTCCCTTTAATGTGAATGGGTTAAACGATCAGATCGAAGCAAAATCTTGAAATTGATCTAGCTGTAATATTAGTTTCAATGTAAAATTTGGAATGAGTAGCATTACATTGTTACGTGACATTAGATCTAGCTGTAATTGAGAAAGCTGAACCTCTTCTCCCAATTTACTAGTCTTATTTCTAAGTTCTCCCCCTTTAAGAATTAAACACAGATAAATGTGCACAATTTTGTTTCGGAGTTCTTACAGTAGGAAATACTCTACTCCTATAATTTTATACTAGGGCCTAGCGCAAAACTCCTTTTTCTTAGGTAATGATAATTTGTAAAAGTAAGGGCCTTGTGAATTCATTCTTTTTCATAGGCTGAGCAATTTCATGTGATCTTTGTTCTTCTCTTCACTGCTTTATTTTTTCTTCTATCTATACTCGCCCTCTATCTCTGTTTTTGCATAAAGTATATTTTAACCTGAAAAGCAACTTAACACCAACTTGAAATCGCAACGTAATTAATGTAATACTTATAAAATCCATAAGTGTTAGGAGAAGTAACATAGACTATATTAATTAAGGGCCCGTTCTTTAGAGTGTGAATTTTAGAGTGGGATACAAAAATGAGTGATATGGAGCTGGAAGAAACAGAAAAGTGCAATTAAGTGGAATTTATGAAAATAATTAAAATGTGCACATGAAGCTTTTAATCCAAATTTTGTGACCCGTCACTGCTTGTCTTCTGCTCAATCTATTTAAATGACTTGCAAATGAACCTTGAAAGGCATGACTGTGCATTTTAGAATATTTTACGGTTGAAATTAAAAGTCATTGTTACATTCAAAGTGATGACTGCATGCTTTCTCTGTTTAAATGTGCTCAGTAGTTGGTGTGTGTATGTTTTCTTGTGGACAATGTGCTTTCCCATTGAAGCTACTGACGATATCACTTTTAAACTAAGAATTTTTGCAAGAACTAACGAAAATGACTAGAATAAAATGGATCCCAGAAGTGGAAGATAGATTTATTGATTTATATATTGAGCATGGAGAGTCAAAAAGCTCAGCATCTCCTTGAAAAAGAATTGTGAAACTGTTGAGTGCACAATTTAGGAAGGAATGTGTTTGGAAGCAATGTTCAAACCGCTATAGCGAATTGAAAACAAAGCTTACTGCGTGGGATGTACTACATACACAGTATATGTGTTTAGGATTTGATCCTTACGCCCAATGTCCTTTGATGACAGATGATGATAGGTGGCACTTATTCCTATAGGTTGGTTAAGCTTCATGTACATGTCATCTTTGTTTTATAATAAACATCCTTGTAAATTTGTATTCAAATTACAAGTGGATCATCCATATATGTGTGGTGATTTTTTTAATGACAGAAATATCCAAGATGAGCAACCTTTGCAAAACAGCCTCTTTAAAATGAAGATAAGCTTTGCCGCCTATTTTAGGGAAAACATGCAATGAGTGACTGAGTATGTCTGTAGCAATGATGACCTCTTCTTCTGAAGCTCAAAAGGGAGCAGATGCTGTGCTAGTTGATACACAAGAGGGATAAAGTGATAGTGATGAAATGAATAGTGGTGAAGAAGGCAACATGGATTTGTTCTAGCACTGAAACTGGAAAGCACAAGATGGCGATGTTCTAGCACAAGATGGCGATGTTCTAGCAAAAGACGTAATCAAAACATTAATAATTGTCTTGGTGTTCTAAATAAAGTTTTGTCTTGTGAAGTTCAGTCATCAACCCCACTTACACCACCTCCTCCTGTAGCTACCGAAAAATCTATATATGATAAGATATATGATAAACTTTGTGACTATGACCAAGTTAAGATGAGGGGGGAATGTTTACTTATATCATGCTATAAAGACCATTATGGGAAATCATCATGAACAATTCTTTTTAGTATTTCAAACTGCTACAATGGTTGAAACTTACCTGGATGAACATGTAGACATTGCACAAGCATTTGCGTATTTGGGATGATAGATGTTGATGTTCTTTGTTGGAACATGTTGGTATCAGTAATGTATCTTTGTTGAGAGCATGTTAAAGCTAACTTCTGGGGGGTATGTTGTTGGGATGTTTATGAATTAGTGTTTATAACTGCTTAAGCTCTTATTAGCTGTTGTTGATTGTGATATTTGCTTATAACTATTTAACTTCGCAGTATTGATAAGTTAATAACTATTTCTCATTGGTTTTTATCTATGTATATTGTTCAAGTTTCTTGTTGTTGTTTTTATAATGTAGAGTGAATCGACGACAACGATTGGCTGCAGGCATTATTGATTTGTATAGATTGCAAACTCTATTGCCCACCCCTCAAATAATACCAATGAGAGTTGGAGGTGAGGATGGGGGACAATTTATACATAAGATGATTACTTGCCACCCAAACCTATATCGGGAGCAGTTAAGACTTCCAGGAGATCTGTTGATAGAATTAGTTCATATAATATGCGAAAAGCAGTTTATGTGCAATGGTCGTTTCATTGAGGTAGCTGAACAAGTTGGAATATGCTTGTATATTTTATCAAGAGGTGCAAGTTATCAAGAAACAGCAGAAAGAATTCAACATTCTACATTAGTAAATATTTTTTAGAAGCCTTGGAAGCCCTACTGATGTTATGAGTTGATGTCATTAGGCCTTATCACAGTTTAGAGGAAGTGCCTCGGGAAATTTCCAATAATGGATGCCAACACCCCTTTTTCAGGTATACAATTTTATTATTATGTGCAAATTGTTGAATAGTCATTCCTTTTTTTTGTTAATATACATCTTTTGCAAGAATTAATACAAGTACCTGTTTTCATTTTAGGGTTGTGTTGGAGCATTAGAGGAAACAAAAATTTAAGCTATAGTATCAGACAAGGACGGAACACAAACCGTAAAGGAGAAAAGACCTGGAATGTCTTAGGCGTATGCTCCTTGGACATAATGTTTACATTTACAAATGCTGATTGGGAAGGAAGTGTTCATGACATTGCAGTATGGAGACATAGTCTTGAGAACTCACAATATAAATTTCCTCATCCCCCTCCAGGAATGTTGTTATGCATATGTGGTGAAAAGTATGATGAACTATTAAGGTTATTACAATTCTAACATTTGGTTTTTGATTGGGGAAATATTGCTTGGTTGATTTAGCATATCCAAACACATTAGGTTATATGTCTCCATATAAGGGCCTGGGGGCACGATATCATATTTCAGAGTTCATAGAAGCTACACCACTAGAAGGTAGAATTGAGAATTTCAACTACCAACATTCATTTTTACAAACTACAATTGAGCACACTTTTGGGTTGTCAAAGTCAACTTGAAAAATTTTGGATAACAGAATGCCTGCCTTGAAATTAAAAGACCAAATTAAGGTGATTTTTGTATCATGCACACTACAACATCATTTGCCTTCACCAAAAGGGGATGTCTTTCTCACCAACAAATCCAAACATTAAAGGGGTAGTAGATACAAGTATGTTTGAACCACAAAGAAAACATGCCATGAAGCACCTAAGGGATGAAATAGCTGACAATATCTAGGAACCTGTTCAAGTGGAAGGTTTTATTCTGATAGACATAAATTAAAAATATGTCTGTTGTGTACTATTCTCTTTACACATAGATGTTAATTGTCAACTCTTTGATATTTATTTTAGCATGTATTAACACTTTAGGTTATATGTCCCCATATAAGGGCCTGGGGCCACGACATCACATGCCAGAGTTCATAGAAGCTCCACCACTAGAAGGTAGAATTGAGAATTTCAACTACTGACATTCATTTTTACAAACTACAATTGAGCACACTTTTGGGGTGTCAAAGGCAACTTGGAAAATTTTGGATCACGGAATGCCTCCTTTGAAATTAAAAGACCAAATTAAGGTATTTTTTCTTCATGCACATGACAACACGATTTGCGTTCATCAAAAGGGGATGTCTATCTCACCAACAGATTCAAACATTGAAGGGGTAGTAGACACAAGTATGTTTGAACCACAAAGAAAACGTGCCATGAAGCACCTAAGGGATGAAAGAGCTGACAGTATCTGGGAACCTGTTCAAGTGGAAGGTTTTGTTCTGATAGACACAAATTAAAAATGTGTTTGTTGTGTATATTCTCTTTGCACATGGATGTTAATTGTCGACTCTTTGATTTTTATTTTAGCATGTATTCAACACTTTTTGTCATTAACTTTTTGGATAGACAATTCACTATGAAAGTTGTTGTACTTTTTTTTTTATTTCTACCTAGAACACAAGCATCAAGCTAATTATAATAATAACCTTCTACAAAAATGCCATTCAATAATAATAATAATAATAATAATAATAATAATAATAATAACAACGATGATGATGATGATAATAATAATACTCATAATAATAATAATGATGATAATAATAACAATAATCATATTAATAATAATAATAATAATAATAATAATAATAATAATAATAATAATAATAATAATAATAATAAAGAAATTATCATTTAATTACTCACCAAATAAGTTCAGAATAAGTTGAAAATAAGTTCAGGAAATAAGTTCAGAAAATAAGTTCAAAATGAGTTCAACAAATAAGTTTAGAATAAGTTCAGCTCAAAATAAGTTCAGACAAGATAAGGCGAAGAGAACATGCCCTCAATATCGTTGGAGCAAAAACACCGTCCTTAGAGATTATCACCAGCTGTTATAAACGATAAGTTTTTAGAAAAAATTTGTAGCGTGAAATATTTTTCCCAGGAAAGTTGAATTGAGTGCCTGTATCCTGCTGGTTTGTCCCCTCAAAATGATAAAAGAAAAAGAAAATAATGATTTTCTTTTCAAAGTGAAATTACGTTTTACTGTTTCAGACTCCCTGCCTAAAAACTTCCCTCTCTTCTTCTTTCTCTCTTTCAAAAAAAGGGCGAATTAGCCATATGAAGAACTATCCTTCTCATTTTTGAGCCCTTTCTTTGTGTTTTCGTCTCTTAAGTTGAATTCTAAATATCTCCCTTTCTTTCATTTTGTTTAATTTACTTGCTGAAGGCCTTGATTTATTGAAAACCCTAACACATTGTTTGGATTGAGATACAGAGGGGGAAGAGAAGGAAGAGAGGGGAAGGGAAGGAAGGAAAGGTGATTTGTATTCACTTTGTTTGGATATGCTGTAAGAGGGGATGGAGGGGAAACTATTAAAAGTCTTTCCTTCCCCTCCTTTCTCCCTCATTTTGGGGGTGAATAAAAAATGAGGGGAGTAGGGGAGAATGAGTGAAGTGTTCCCCTCGATCCCCTTTCTTTCCCCCTCATTCAATATTCCCAAATAAGGGAAATAAGTCTCTATTAATCTTCATTCCCATCCCCTCTCATTCTCTTTCTCTCCCCTCAATCAAATAGATTGATCTTTATCTTTAATTTCATCATCCTTTGGCTCCTTCTTCAACCTACAAATTCTTTTTGATCTGTTCTTTGTTTGTCCATTTTCATCTTTTGTTGTTCCTAATTTGCTTCATCCTATGGAAATTCGGCCTCTTGTTGAAGGCCAAAGTCGATATGCAGTTCAAGCAAACAAGGCCATTACAATCTATAATGCTCAAGCTCTTTCAATTTCAGCCATGTACCCATGTTAGCACTTTTTCTTTCTATCTTGAGCTCTTTCTTCCAAACCCTGGTTTCTAGCTTCTACAGCTCTCCCACTTGTCCTCTCTCTCTTTTTTCCTCACAGCCCTAAATGGCAATTTGCTACCTCTAAAAGCCAATTTTGCTTCTTATTTGTATAGTGCCCCCATATCTGAATCCCAATGTTCCTGCATGTGATGTAGATTTAGAGATTAGAATATCTAGACAATTTCTAGTTTAAAGAGTCCTTCAATGGCAAGATGATTAGAATATGCCCTTCTTTAGTTCATTTAGGCATATTGCATCCCTATTTTACATTTGTTTATTTCTGTGCAAAGGAAGCTAGCACCCTTTAATTTGTTGTTTCCTTTAAAATACTTCAAACGTTAATCTTTTTTCATCTTTTCTCTATACTTTCAATAACAAGACCCCTAGGTTCTAAGTTAGGCTTCTTGAATTTTAAAATTGTCTAAAATCTTATAGACAAAAGGGGAAATGATTGATTGCCTTTTGATTTTTCATAATCATGTTTGTTTAACGTGGAATAAGATACCTAATTTAAAAATTGTAGTTATCAATGTACTAATTGACTTCGAAGACTTCAGGGTAATGTTAGCAAGTTGCTAGGTTGGGCCTATGTTGCCTTATATTTTCTACTAAAATGTGAAAGTTGTTGACCAAAGAATAACGGTCACATTACGGCACCATACTGTCCCATTAATATAGTAGTTACAAGGTGATTAATTCAGTATTGATCAGCCATATTAGTCCCTGTTTCTGTTACAAGCTATGTGCTATTATAAAAGGGGATAAACAGATAAGGAATGAGATGTAGTTAAGAAGCTAACATTCCTAGACCAATACTCTTTCTATCGTATCACTCACACTAAATCTAGCCATCATAGATATTTGGGTCTGGGGTGTGAACCTCACTGGTGACTCTAGTAGCCACCATGTTCGTGGGCAGCACTCAACAAGCGAGACCCGAGCAACATTTCTACATCAAGGTAAGTCCTTATATTTCCAACAGTGGTATCAGAGGCTTGCCTGTATAATGCTAGCTCCGACAAAACTTTGTTGCGCTAGATGTCAGTTTTGATTATATCTTATTTGACTAATCTGGCTATTAACTTAATATTATTCTATGTGATATGATATTAAGCTAAAGTGAGACAAATGATTCTGCTACAACAATACATGCCTAATCTTATTATGTGTGAATTAGTTTATGCTATTTTTGTTTATGCTAAAATTGATATGCTCATAATATTCTGTGCAATAATCTAACATGGGGATTGAGATACTTATCAAATTATCAGTAGATAAAACTTCTTGCCCTTAACAGAAACCCCCTCTTCGCCCCTCACTCCTCTTAGACATGGTAGATAGATTGCCCCATCTCCCGCTTTGACATAAAGGCATTTGAAATCCATAACTCTAATCTTTATGATTTAGATTTGGAGCAGAGACTCTCTCTTATATCTCCCCAACTCAATTATGGATTTCCCCATTTTGAAACGGCCACTTCTGTTAGCTACTCCACAGACCCAAATACACACGAACATTAAAAAAAAAAAAAAAACAGGTAAAGAGATATACTTGAAACCCATTAATGTCGCCGGAGGGGTGGTGGGTGTTAGTCACGCACCACCGACGAAGACGACCTTGGTCATTTTCTTCCTCCTAAACCCCACCACAATAGCCAATCTACAAGTCCCCGACGCCAAAACCACTCAAAACACCGATGTTGCCATGTGTGTACATCACGCACCGCCACCCCGAGAGGCGTGTGGGAGTGGCCGGCGGTAGTCGACACAATGGTGGCTGATCTATGTGATGGCATGGTGTTTTGGTTAGATTGGTTGCTTGTTGAAGCCGTGGGCTTCGTTTAGGCAGTGGTG
>JAKOGI010000593.1:387969-427969 GCA_029747015.1 Carnegiea gigantea | reverse complement strand
TAATGATATACTACTGGCTGCGAATAACTTGGAGATGATCGAAACTACAAAAAGTAGCTATCCTATATCTTTGAGATGATGGTGAAGCTAGGTATGTTCTAGGAGTGGAAATAATCCAAAGCCGTCCCAGGAAGCATGCATCAAAATGTCTTGGAATGATTTGAATTTATAATTCCAAGCTCGTAGATGCTTCAGTTTAGAAGAGCCCAACCTTGAGTCTTGTTTAAATTCATAAAACATACAATGAAATAGACAATGTCCCTTACGTTCGTGTCATAGGAAACTAAGTGTAAGCCATGTTATGTACATAACTTCACATTTGCTTTGCGGTTGGTTTGATAAGTTATGGTTAAAGTAACCCAGAAGTTGCTGTTTGGTAAGCTGTCAAAAGAGTCAAGCGCGATGTTCATGGTACAACTGACTTAGTCTTATGCTATCAATGGAAGACCTCAAGTTGAGAGAATACTCAAATGTCAATTGAGGTGGTGACCCAGATGAGTCTAAGTCAAACCTCAGGACATGCCTTTGCCCTGGTTAAGAGAGCTATGTCCTGGTACAGTAAGAAGCAAAAACTATACTTCAATGCCAGCTATGGAGGCAGATTGTATATCTTATTACCATAGAGCCAAAAAGCACTGCCATTATATACTAACAAAGTGATTATGTTCCCTTGACTAAATCTATTCCTAGTGATGCGTTCGAAACTCATTTGTTGAGTTTAGGAATTCATAAGGTTTAGTGCTTGGATATGTTTTGTTATGTGATTGACACATTACTTTTATAACTAAGTAAAGCGCTCATGCTGTGTAAAGTGCTCATGATTCATTATTATAAGTTAGGCATATTGAAATGTCACAGGCTTCTGATTGGCCTAATCACACAGATAATCGCCCTGATGCTTGAGTAGCAAGTAGGATGATACAGAATCATATTAGTGCTAGGTGTGCAATAGTGATTACTCATACTGTAAGTGTATGAGTAAATGAAAATAATCACCTTAGTAAGTCTAAGATGAGACTCAAGAGAGTCGAGTGTGAAACAAGATTTCATGTTGAAGCCTTATAGCCGAATCTTGAGAGTCATGATTAAAATTAGGTATGTTGATCTAGTGGCTCATGTTGATTTTTTAGGTAAAAGCAAAACTTACGATTCACATGGCATAAAAGAGTGGCACGCCCAGTTTAGTAGGAGCTATGCCATGACACACATCTCATACTGTGTGTGCTTATAGGATGACTTATATGTGGAGTGACAATTGACTTCCCTATCTCTTGTCATTATGTGACCTTATGGACGATGACTCTTCAACTTAAAGCTATGATATGAAGTCTACCTTAATGTGTTTCTTAAGGGCCATGATCTATACAGTTCAGCAAGAACACGTTAGAAAAGTAGTTAAGTTGAGATGGAATTTCATGAGTGTTTAAGGAAAATTTTATCCTTCATCACCGTATCAACCCGAGCGATTATATTAAGTATATAATCATATGATATATCATCTGGCATAAAGGGACTATGTATGCCGCTAGTGATGTTGAGGATGATTTGGGGTATCGTATTTTGTGAAAGTACTATGTCAGTTAGATTGTGACTTGATATAACATTACTTGTTTGTTTTTGGTCGTACACTCCATTACCAGTATGAAGTGTGAGGAAATTTATTGGTGGAGAGACGTGGGATTTATCGTCTATGTGACCGAGGTGTTGACCAAAGAATAATGGTCACATTATGGCACCATAATCTCCCATTGATATAGCAGTTATAAGGAGATTAATTTAGTATTCAGTAGCTATATTAATCCCTTATTTATGTTACAAGTTATGTGCTATTATAAAAGGGGATAAACAGATAAGGAATGAGACATCGTTAACAAGGTAACATTCCTACATCAATACTCTTTCTGTCTTATCACTGACACTAAATCTAACCATCATAGAGATTTGGGCCTGGGGTGTGAACCTCACTGGTGACTTTAGTAAACCACCATGTTCGTGGGCAGCACTTAACAGGCAAGACCCGGGCAACGTTTCCACATCAAGCTAAGTCTTTATATTTCCAACAAAAGGTGAACACCTGCTTTTCATATTTGTTTCTGGTGCCTTACTTATGTGCTAACTAAATCTTTTCCTTTGATTTTAGTTGCATTTAGTTTATCGTGCTCGAAACTTATTCACAGTGAAGCAGCCCTGGCATTTTCGCTCCTCCATCAACCTCAATGCTCCTTAATTTGAAGGTAAACTTTGTTAATTTCAAAAGATTTTAATCTTTTCTATTGTTTATGCTCTAATTGAATCTTTCCATTGTTTACTGCTTATTAGTGATGTCAAGTTTGATCCCACTTGTTGCTATTTTCACATTATTTTTCCCTTCAAATTCGCTTTCGTAATATTGTTAAGGATTTTGACGGCAGATTAAAATTTCTATGGAGTTCCTAATATAGGTTCTTTAATCGAAGAAATGGAAAGCCATTTTTCATAAAACTAAATGAATGATGATTCCTTATCAAATTAATCCCTTGGTGTTATTGGATTCGTTATAGAGGCTACAACAGTATATATATGCAAGTATCTTGTTATTTTTTTCAGTTTGTGTCTAGCTATGTAATGAGGGTACTTGAAACCTCAGAACTTGCTATCAACTATGCAGTTGAGGTTCTTATTGGTTGAGGCAGCTATCAGTGGCTTATGTCTATTGGCTGGACTGCTTAATTATTACAAGTGCTATTGGCACCTATTGACTGATAAGGCTATTGCTTTTACTGCGTTGGTCTAAATGTACTGGCGTGATACTTGAATATTCTAATACCTTTATGATTTATTTACCCAAGGCTATAAATCTCTTTGAGTGTTTGTATATGTTTATTATATGATATGCTGGTGTTCATCTATAAAGCTTTTCATATCTCCGATGACATTTTTTAATGCAATTTGTAATAGTTTGCATGGTGTTTTACTAGATGCTATTCTACATAGGCCTCTAAATTTTCATTATGCATCATCATATAAATATTCTGAGCACTTATGAAATAGTTGTTGATTGAAATTCTATATAAGTCATTGGTCTCTAATGTATTACTTCTATTTCATAGGCTTAAATAGGTGGTGCAAGTCATTCAGATGTATGCCTACTATTCTTTTGGTGAATCATATTTTTGGTAAGTGATTGTGCCAACAATATCATTTGCAGAACACAAATCAGGCTGTCTTTCTTTTTGGCTTTTTACATGTTAATGAAACTTGATGGGGACTGACCTCTTGGTGTTTCTGTTAACACAATTCTGTGAGCTTCTATAATTACTTTGTTCACATTATAAACTAGGCATATGAGTTCCTAGATAGACCTTCAAGTACCTTCACAAGAATCGACAATGAGCTCACCATCCAAACTCCTTAGGTTCCACCTTATCCGTCTTGAATACTATGCTGATTTACCAATTTCTTACATGATTTTAAGTTTTACATCTCTTAAACCATGTAAAAAGGTAACTTCATCATGTATAATTCCTAACTTATATGCTGTGATGTCACCCTTGATCTTCAGATTTGGAGTATTAGTTAATCTGTAGGATGATGCTGACGCTTTGTAACATTATGATTTTGCAAGCCTAAATATGTAATGATATTAGCTAAAAAGCATCTAAAATGGCATCTCATCTTATGCTAACAATTTAAAGTGAGTTAATTAAAGGTTGATTTGGCACATTAATAAGTCTTTAAAGCTCACATTTGTTATCTTTATCTGAATCTCTACATGCTAATTGATCTCATTTCAACCTGATTTCTCTAGTATCTATGTATACTCTTTTTGTTCCCCCGGTCCAAAAGCATAGCATCTATTTAGAGGGTAACTTGCTATCACTTGACCCATGTATTAGAAAAGCAACTTCGAAATTACTAACTTCTGGGTTTTATAGTTTATTCTCTGTGGTGTACCTGGGTCAGTCTTTTATGCTACTCTCATGACCTCTTTTCAAATATTATCCATTTATTGGATTAAATACAGCCAAAGTCATGTTTGAGTGGACTGTTTACACTGTGGCAAGAAGATCAATGTCTTTTGCCATGACTGCCCAACTAGATGGAGAGTATGCCTCTTATGATGAAGACAAGAAACATGATCAAGTTTCCTCTTTATTAGGTTTATGGAACTAGCATTTTTTGGTGATTTAGCTTTTGTGAAGGATTGCCACTCTTGTATATATGTAAGGATTGGTCTATTACTATCAAGTTATAATACTTATGACAGAGAATTGGGATGGTATAATTCCTATATACATATAGGATGGCTTGTGTTTTATACGATGAAAGTTTGTAATGTATATTACATTCTCCTGCTGTATAAAATATAACGAGACATAATCATTAGCGTTTTAAACATATATTTGTATGGACTAATAACCCAAACACAATTAGAGCAAGCATTTTTAAAAATAATTCATTTACGATAGGAAAATCCATTATGATTAGGACATTTTTAATGGCAAGCTAGGTAGTTACAATGGGGAAAGCTATTGTAGATAGCAGTACTTTCTATGACGGAGCTAAAATACCATTCTAAGAAGATGGCCGTGCTGAAATTCCGTTGTAGAGACAAAGGTCATTTTCTATGATGGAGTGGTCGTAAATGATCATTTACGACTAGGCCCTATAGGACCGTTGACGATGGAGTGCAAAGTTTTCGTAAGGATCTTTAGCAACGGTTTCTGATATTTGTTACAATGAATTTTTTCGTCATAATTGACCCTTTTTCTAGTAGTGCTAGACCTTGACAGTTGTTGCAAAAGATACCCATTGTGCTAGGTGGGGTTGCTTTGGACACCACGCCTTTGAAAAATCAACTCCATTTGTTTCCAATCTATTTGTCACAACTCTGACCTTTTCCACTGTTGTATACTTGAATCACTTTCTTCAAGTTTTCTTCAAGTTTATGTTTGAGAACATCATTTCCTAAAGTTACAACTTCTGTTTCATCCGCACATATTTTAGATGAACCATCATTCGTCTTATGTTGCTGTCCTATAGGCAAGGACACTTTGGATGATCCATCCTTAAAGATCAATTTAGTGTGAGATTTTGGGTTCCCTTCGGCTGATCGAAACGCTAGGAAGAGCTTTTCTTCTTCCTTTAGTTCGGGCTCAGCCCCTCATCTTCTTAACTTTAGCGATGTGGCCAGAAGCCATTTACCATATTGGTAATCTGTTTGTGGAGTGTCCGAGTCATAGTGATCACACCCCTTGGCCACATGCCCAAGCAAACCACATAAGTAGCAGAAATCAGGAAGTTTAACGTAATTCTGACCTTAATGGGTTTTCCTTTAGCTATCACATTCACGACTCTTCTTAATGGCATCTCTATGTTAATATCCACCCTGAAAAAAGAGACTTGTCTATGCCACACATTGTCTCCTGCTTGCAACTCACAAATATCACAATGCGCGACGTCAAAAACTGTGCAAAAGCATGGGTTTGTTGCTTGGAAGGAACCTTACAGGCTTTTATCTAGGATCTTGCTGCATTCAACATCACCTCTCAGGGTTGTTTTGAGCTGTGAATGCCTTTCAATAACAATACAGCACCGTCGAAGGCCTAGGGACCTTTATTCAATACAAAATCTTAATAAGCTCTTGAGAAGAATTAGAATGGGAATAGATTACTATCTAGATCTTTAATGAGCACTCCTTTAGTTGGCTTTCAGATATTCTTTGAAACTGACTTCATGATATTGGCATTAATTTGTTTGTTCATCAAAAATTTGCCCAAATGACATAGAGCAATCTCCCTCAATTTCTCATCAGGAGTCTGTTCGTCAAAAGTCATAACTTTCTCTTTTTCCTATGTGAGTGTCAAATGCTTACACGCTTCGTCCAGCCTTGGTGCCATGAAAATCGAATTTCTTAATGGGTAAGCAACGTCTAGAAACCCTAGAAGTTCATCTTCGCTCAAATAGCACACGAACCTAGGGTATGAAGATCAAAAAAATGATCAGCCACTGCCTACAAGAGGGGAACTTCACCACAACCACCAGCCTCATGATGGAGTCGAAGGCAAAAACTATGCAAAGAAACTAGGTTTTTATCGCTGCCTAGTTTTCGGAGAGATAATATACTACAACGATTATTCTTTAAAAAATCCAAAAACATTCAAAACAATGAAAAGTGGGATATGGCTCTAAGGAGCACTTAATTATTAATATTTTTTTTTCAAAATAATACTGAGTTATAATTTTTTTCAGTAGTACCATTATCAATATTAGCCACCATAAGTGTGATGTAGTTGTATTTTCCTTATCTTTCATCTAGGATGAGGGTTCAAATCCTACCAGAGACATAAAATAATACCCTGTCTCTTACAATGTCCCCCCTCTATGTATGCCCTCATGAGATGTCTCCATGATAGATGAAACCCTTAGTGAGCATGCTTACCAACAATTTAAAACAAAAACACTATGTTATTAATATATATTTCAAAATAACACTTGATGACCTATTAAAATACATTAGCAAGTATTTTTTTTTTCTATTTTCACTTTTTTAGCACCCAATAAGGCCTCACCACCACTGCTACTACTCCCATCATCATAGCCACCACCACACCACTAGCAACTAGTCGATGGTTTGCTGGTGGTATCCCACTCCACCTCTAAGCCACCTCCTAGCCAATCTCGTTGTGTCTCCACTCAAATCTCCTTGTGATCCCTGTCCCCTTACGTCTTGCTTTGTTCATAACCTAACTCCTTAACCTATCACCACTACCACAGCTGTCAACCACCACCAGTTATTGGCAAACCCAACGGCCCTGCCACTAGCAGTGGAACTCATCAAACTCCACAAACTTCCTTCCTTCCTAAGTCCTTATTGAATTTGCAATTAGAAATAGCTTGTATTCTTATTTAATTCCCCTTACTCCTCCATTTATTTTTATTAGTTTCCAATCCCAAAATTATTCATCAATTCAGTTCAATCCCTGAAAAAATTGAGGCTCGATTGCCAAGACTATGAGGAATTAAAGATAAGGAAGGAAAAAAGAGGCCAAGAGGGATAAAAATTGGGTTACAGAGAGAAAGGGGAGAAAGAAAGATCCTGGATTTAGGATTTGTGCTCGACATCTTTGATGAGGATCGTGGTCTTTGTTGGTGGCTGGTGAGTGGCAACAACTGTGGTGGGAGTAGCCTTATGAGGGCTCATGTGTGGGGGATGATATAGGGGGTAGCGGACCAGAGGGGGAGATTTGGTAAGAAAGAGAATGAGATGGTTAGGTTATGGCTTAAGGGTAGAGTTGTGGACTTCGAAACTGACTGATCTACCTGTAGTTAATAGGCATGTTGGGATGCTAGCAATAATAATGGGTGTGGTGGCAGTAATGAGGCAGGTTGTCGCATTTATGATGGAGGCTTGGACAGGGTTTGAAATCTTTAGGTGGGCTATATTTTCCTCCTATTATTATCATCATCAAATTATTATTATTATTATTATTATTATTATTATTATTATTATTATTATTATTATTATTATTGTCATTATTATTATTATTATGATTATCGTCATTATTATTATTATTATTATTATGATGATGATGATGATGATGATGTTGTTGTTGTTGTTGTTGTTGTTCTTGTTGTTATTATTATTAAGAATAAAAATGGCCTACTACTCTTAATTAAGTGGTCTTCAAGTACTATTTTGGAAAAAAATATTGATAACTTATTGCTACTTGGGGAATTAAAAACATAACTCAATGCCAATTTTAGAAAAAAATTGGTAATTGAATGCTACTTGTGGTCATGAATTCTACAAGTGATCAAACTAAGTTTTTTTTATTCCTTGTTTAATTATTCGTATACTTGACCTTCGTTCGTTACCAAGGCCAGTAATGAGAAGAGTAAAAGATCTGTGAAAGAGGAGACTGATGGTTTTTAAAAACTAGTGGAGGGGAAAGAATGTAAGGAGCAACTCCCTGAGCCCTATGTGCTGAGGAGCCAACAAATGGAAGGTTACCTGACTTAGGATTATCCCTTTGTTTGAGGAGCTCTCTATTACCATATATGGAGGGGGAACCAAATTCAAATAATAAACCTTTTTCTTGCCTTGCTTATTTTTTTTTGTTTTTTTTTTTTGCAAAACCACTAAGCACACGCTCCATTCAAGTGGAATGAAATAAGAGGGTAAGTTCTCAATGTACAGTTAAAATTAAATTAAAAGTTAAATAGGATTTACTGAAAAGGACACTCAATTCAGCCAAGCCCTAAGATTGTGATAGAAGACCATCAAATAACATTAAAAGAAAAATAGAGACACATGTTCCAAGCAAGGATAACATGGGGTCTTAGGAATTTGGGCATAAGAATAGAGAGGAAGGGAGAGAATAGAGGAAGGACAAGCTTTGTAGAATCATACAATTGTTGGTTAGTTATTATGTTGATGGATGATGATGCACAATTGTGGCAATTTGGGTTACCAAGGGTTAGACATCCATGGGAAGGTAAACTTCATGTCCCAATTTCCTTTATATGGTCTCATAAAAATGAACTCATTGTATTAGGGCTAGAGGGCAGTCAGCTAAGCACTCTAGGTGACTATGAGTACAAAACAGGAAAAGATGGTTATATCAGCTGTCAGTCCATATGCGGTTTTCTCTTGAGTATAGGTTAACTTATATCCCCAACCAAATCCACAACCTATAAACAAAGCCGAACAAAATTATTATCGAAGGCCAATCTAGTAAATAAAAGGCACATGGAAAATGAAATTAAGATACCCACTGATGCTTATACAATTAACTCAATAAAAATTTATGAAGCTATTCTCTCTCTAACTTCTCTCTCTCTCTCTCTCTCTCTCTTATCACCAAAGAAACAAGGAAAAATTGCTACTACTAGACAAATTTCTTCAGTGACTTTGCATTTAGCGCAAAAATGTTCAAAATATGCATAAAATTGAAGATGATGAAGCGATTGCTAGCATTTGATTGTCATTTTTAACTTACTATCTTTCAAATTTATAGAAAACTTTTATAAAAATTTATGGAATTTCAAGGTTTTGTTGCAAAGATTTTCTTTAGCATAAATGAAGACACAAAATTGAATAGGAGTGAAGCAAATAGTAAACAAATAGAGTCTCCTCCTCCTAAAAGGTAAATGCAGGTACATTAACTTAGTTTGATATGCAATTGCTGAATAGATTTTTAAAGTTTGATGTGGAATGTGTATTTCATTTTAGTGTGCACAACGACCTAATTTGAAGCATAGTGTAGAGCATAATACATATAATCTATTGTCTCTGTGTTTAGAATGCATGCCATATAATTTTAGTGTATAAGAGAAAATCCTAACATTTATCTCGAAAATTTTAAAGGAAAATGGAGACTGCTGAGTGCATGTCGTACACTTTTAGTGTGTAAGAGAAAATCCTCACATTATTAGACGTTTTGGAGAAAATGGATATTATAGTGTGCTTCTAACGTAAGTGCATGTCATATAATTTTAGTGTGTAAGAGAAAATCGTCACATATATTTGAAATTTTAGTGTGCTTGTCGTGCAATTTTAGTGTGCCTGTGACATGTATTTATTATGCAAGGTTAGAATGCATGTCACATAGTATTAGTATGCTTTTGATATAGTTTCAATGTGTTTCTAATATATACTAGTGTTCTTCTCACAAACACTTAGTGAGTATAATTTTAGTATGTATCATATATTTATACATTGTACACTAGATATATATTAGTCTACTTTTGACATATCTACAGTGCATGTCATATTGTTGTAATAGACAAAAGAATGAAACTATTACAAAAAATGATGACTCTCCCAAAACTATAGTTTTTGGGTAAGAGGCAAACTTCATTCTACAAGGAAATGATGTCGAAAGGTATTCTCACTACAACATACACTATAGACTGCATACTTTGATAAATAACTAATAATCAACAACTGTTTGCCACTTCCATTTCATCACAAGTAGCTAACACTATTGTATAAAATATCATCAAAGATTTATGCATACGGAATGAAACAAACCCAACAAACTTATCTACCAATGAGGAGCAAAAGCATATTTTTCCTCACACCACCCACGATTCTTCCTACCACTTGTGAATGAAAATCTTAGGTCACTGCTCCTAAGATGGAGAATAAAGAATCAGGTAAAAAGTAAGTTCTTACCCAAAAATGCCATCAAACTTTCTAAAAAAATCACAAATGCCATTGAAAATGTTTTCTACCCACCGATGCCACTTAACTTGTTTGTATGGATCAAGTATGCCACTTTAACTAGCTACTACCAGTCAAATAATAAACTAGTAAATTTGACCCAAACGTTATGAGAATAAAGGGAAAAAAATTACAACTACCCACCCCTCTTATGTTCCCTCTGTGCTGAAGCCTTGCACCCTATTCATGTTCTATTCCCACTTGAGCAATCTATGTAAGAAAAATTAAAGGCTAAAACCCTAAAATTCTGTAACTGTGAGGTCATCTGTGAAGATCACAACATAAATTGGAAGAATTGGGCAATTCATTGTTGAAGATCTCGCTATTCATCAACAAGTAACTTCAAGGGTTTTTAAGTTTGAAGTTTGTAAATGGTGCTCTGATTGTTGTTCGGAACGCTATTTTTTTTGTGTGTCATAGTTTGTTAGTTGACATAGAAGCTAAATTTCAGCCTATTTGGGCCCTATTCTTTTCGTATGGAAAATCCTTGGCCTCTATCATTTCTCACTCTTTTCCACTCCTTAAAGATAGATACCACTCTTTTCTACTCCCTTCCATTTCCTCCCATTTCTTCCCACTTTATTCCATTCCCTCCCACTCCTTCCTATACTTTAAACGTTATATAATGCATGTAATTTTGTATACTAATATTTTAATTATTATCAACCCAATATTCATTATTCATTATTTTCAATTAACTATTTTTTTGAAAAATTTCAAATTAACTATTTTACATAAATATAACATACTCATATTTATAACAAACATAACGATATAACATATAGAGCCTGTTGCTTTCATTGAGAAATAAGGGTTGGTAAATAAATAAAGTTGGCCGAGATTGGTATAAGTCGGTTAAAGTTAATTGATATTAGTAGAAGTGGGTTGAAGTTGGTATTTTTTTGATATGATCGGTAGACCTTGATTATGGTTGGAGAAGATTAGAAGAGGTTGGTTGAAGTTGGAAGAAGTTAGTACATTTTTTTGGTATGGTGGGTAGATGTTGATTAAGGTAAAAGAGTGGGAATATTTAAATTGATTTAAGTTGGCATTCTTTTGGTATGACAGGTTAAAGTTGGTTGAAATAGGTTGAACTATATTGAAGTTAAATTTTTTTTATTAGCGTTGGTAAAAGTTGGTAGAAACATATTGAAGTTGGTTGAAGTTGATAAAATGAGATTTAATAACAAAGACAAAAGGCCCTAAATTAATATGTATACGTATAACAATTAAAAAATAAAATAATACCATACTATGCATGTTATTTTACTATTATAATGCAAACCATGAAAAAAAATATGCATATATAGGTAATATTCATATTCAATAATAAAACTTAAACATAAATAATTTCATGCTATACAAATCATTACCAAAACAAATATTAACACTCACATCCTATTCCACTCATTCCAACTTCTTTCCACTCATTCCCGCTTCTTCCCACTCTATTTCATTCCTTCCTACTCCTACAGACAACAAACCATTGTTTCTCACTCCATTCCACGTCTCTCCACTTTGTTCCATTCCTTTCCATTCCACATCTACAATTTACCCACGAAAAGAACAGGGCTTTAGTTGTTTGGATATGATTTTTGAAGATGTGTTTGTGAATTTTGAAGGTTAATTAAAACCCTAACGCTATGTTTTCCTTTTTTGTGGCGCTTAGTTTTGCGATTTTACTTCAAATATACAGAATGGATGATGATGGTAGTAATATAACATGCTTACATATTTATCACGGGGGACATTATGAAAGCAACCCTTTCCTTTTGTATGCTGAGGGGGAGTTAACTGAGGTGAAAATGAATCCTAATTGTATGAGTGTTGAAGACATTAAAGACGTTGTAGTTGAATTATGCAATGCATAGGATTAAAACAGTGTATTTGAGCAGGCCAGATGTTCAATTTGAGAAAAGTTTAATTGAAATTCAAAATGATGACAACATTAGGAAATTTTGTGTGCGAGGCATCCTCATATTGATGTGTTTATGGAGCACAATGATGCGAATGATGAGTAGTATGATGTGAAAGATGGTGAGAATGAGGGTGAATTGGCGGACTACTTTCTGAGGGTGAATTTAATGACTCAAACACATCTAATGATGAGTTAGACAGTGAGGATGATGATGATGAAGAACTTGAAATGGTCAAAAAAGAGAAGAAGTCAAGGAAGGAGGAACTAAACAGAGCCCTAGTGTTAGGCAATGCTCAGACAGAAGGGGTTGTGCAAGGGGATGGGGCTAGCAATGCCATAGGGGAGGTAGGTGAAGAAAATTATTAGAATTTTGATAATGCTGAAAGCCCTAGCAGTGAATTTGAAAGTGAAGATGATGGGGGGAGAAGGGAGAAGAATATTAAACCAAAGAGGAAATGGTCTAGATATCCAAGATACTAAGATAGCAGTGATGCAGACTTGATTCAAAAAATGTTGTTTAAGGATAAGAAGGAGATTAACAAGGCAATTGACAATTATAGGATTGTCAAAGGGTATCATTTGAAGTTTACAAAGAGTGATCCCACTACGATATAGCGTTATTGCTTGGGAGATGGATGTTAGTGGAGGCATTAGGTGTCAAATGTGGGTAAGGAGTTGTCTTTTCAAGTAAAGACCATGCCGCATGAGCACACTTGTGTGCCTTTTAATTTTGAGAAACGGAAAAGGCATATGACAAGTGTATGAATGGCTAAGAACTATATGCCTAGGGATGTGCAAAAAAATTCGAAACCGAAAATTGAACTGAAAAACCGAAAAAATCGAACCGAAAAATCGGTTAACCGAACAAATTTTTCAAAAAAGTCGGTTTGGTTAACCGAACCGAAAATTTTTTTAGTTTTCGGTTTGGTTACGGCTCGGATTATTTGAAAATTCGGTTAATTGGAGGTTAACCGAACCGAAAATAATTTTATTTTTTTAAAAAATTACACATAAGAGATAAAAAATTTAGGTAAGAAAGTGTAATTTTTTTAATTATTTATAAATGGTAACCAAAGTTTAATTTTTATAAAAAGAATTTAAACATAAAAAATGAAAAATTTTGGTAAGAAAGTATAAGTTTTTTATTATTTATAAACGGTTAACCGGTAACCGAAATAAAAAATCGGTTAACCGAGCCAAAAAACCGGTTAATTGAAATTTTTGGTTCAGGTTTTGGACGAATTAAAATTTTCGGTTAACCCGAAACTCGGTTAACCGAAATTTTCGGTTCGGTTATAGTTCAGAATTTTTTTAAACCGAAAAACCAATTAACTGATTTTTGGTTAACCAAAACTCCAATTAACTGGTTTTGCATGCCGTATATGCCTTCAGAAACAATCCAATGTTGAGGGCTGGATATATGAAGTGCTGTGAAGAAGTAGCATAAGTACAATGTGACCTTGTCAATGTGTATTAGGGCTATGGCCATGGCTTTAAGGTCAGTGATTGGAGACTATAAGGAGTAGTTTGGATAACATAGAGATTATGATTATGAGGTATATCAGCAAAATCCAGGGAGCACTGTCAAGTTCAAGAGTCAAAAGAACTCTAAGAGTCAATATATATTCAAGAACGTGTATATTTGCATTGGTGCCTTGAAAATTGCTTTCCTAGATAGGTGTAGAAGGATTATATCTCTAGAAGCGTGTTTTTTAAAGGGGCCATGGCCTGGACAAATTCTGTCGGCTGTTGGCAGAAATGCTGATAATCAGATGTACCCCATGGCATGGGGTGTTTTTAGAAGTGAGAGTACTAAGACATTGGTTTGTGATCTACTAGGTCAAGACTTGGGCATTGGAAATGGCAATAAATGGACTTTTATATTAGACCAACAAAAGGTACCATATAATTTTCGTTTTGAGTATAGCTTTCAAACTTTTTGGTTGTATTTGCGAACTGTCTTATGCTATAATGTTTAATTGACTATTAGAGGGCCTTGTTGCAAGTGTAAAGAACTTGTGGCCTAAAGCTGCATGGGCTATGTCTAAGACATGTCTATGCTAACCTAAGGGCCTAATGGAAGGGTTTGTAGTATAGGGAGGTGTTTTGGAAGATTGCTAAGTCTAGTAATAAGGTGCATTGTGAGAGGCACAAGAAAGAAATGCAAGATTCAGATGCATCAGCATGCGACTGGTTAAAAAAGAAAGATCTAAAGCAATTTTCTAGGCTACATTTCAGCACATTTACCACATGTAACTCTGTGGACAATAACATATATGAGATATTCAATGGAATAATAACTGAAGTTGGGTTTAAGCCCATTGTGTCCATGTTAAAGGAGATTTATAACAAAATCATGGAAAGAGTGGGCTGTAGAGTTAAAACAGGTTGTTAGCCCTAGGATCATTTCCAAGATAGAAAAGGGGAAGACTAAGGTCAGGCGGTGGCAGGCAATGAGGGCAGTAGATGGCTTATATGGTGTCACACATGGGATTGAGTCCTTTATTGTGGATTTGAATACAAAAACCTATACTTTAAGGCTTGTGAGCTAAGTAGGATACCCTGTTATTATGCTTTGGCAGTCATGAGGGATGAGAGATTGAACTCTATGAATTTTGTTCATGATTGCCACAACACAGAGTACTTAAGGTTAACTTACTCTCACAGTGTAATTCTGATTAATGGGGATGATATGTGAGCTAAAGCTCTTGGTGAGCCACTGACAACCCCTTATTTTCCACCAAAGAAAAAGGGTGTCCTGGCATCCAAAAAGAGGCTTGAATAAGGTGATACTAAAAGGAAGAAGGTTGGAAGGGTTAGCATACTAGGAAGGAAAATGCACTGTTGAAAATGTGGTAGAGAAGGCCACAATATGAAGACATGCATAACAAGGGTTAATAAATTGAGGGTCAATAATTCACTCTCATTTGCATTTTTGTTAAGCACAACACCTGTTTGACATATTTTTAGCTGACTACATTAAAAGGAAGAAGGGTTAGTCATTTTTAGCTGGTGCTTCAAGTTTAGTTGCTGGCCCAGATCCTAGTCCCCACCCACAAACATCTGTTACTGCGACTATCCCTCGAAGCACCTAACCAAAGGTACCTTCATCTACTCCAGCCTAAAGTATAATTTCTAGCTGCGCTTCAATACTAACTTCGCTTTTGTTGTATTAGGCTCTATCCTAATCAAACACTCAGCATGTGCCTACCTCTTCTGCCCCTGTCTATGTGCTTCCTAACCATAGGTGACTGACATATCATCCTTCCTATGCACTTCAATCCTGTTTTTCTTCCTAATGGTAGCCTAATTTGCTCATACTATTCTTTTAGGCCAACCAATAACATAGTCGAAATAAGGCCTCTGTTGTGACAACTAATAAATCAAAGGGTAAAAAGAAAGCCTCAGCACAGAAAAAGACGACTTCATTCCCTCCATTAGGCAAATTCAGGGTGAAGGTAAGACTACCTAAGTTCACTGCATCAAGGTATCAGTAACAAAATCAAGGTGTTGGATCTTCATCTTCATAGCCTGAACAACCCTAGGCAGGCACTAGATCATCCTCTTTAAACCCTCCATAGCTAGTTAGGATGAGTGGGAGAATGAGGCCACTTCTCTTTCCTAAAATTATTGTTTATTTTTGCTTAGTTTGGGGAATATATGATGTGCTTGACGTACGTGTTTGCTGAACTAGGTGTTCCTTTTGGGGCATATGTACATGGATGTACATGTTATATACCTTAGTGAAGGTCGGGCTAGTTTTTAGGGGTGTAGCATACAAACCAAGTTCTACAATGTTAGCATATACAGGTAACTAACAATGCTATCTATATGAAATCACATTTTGTAAACTGTTGTTTCATTTCATTCAAACATTTTAGTCATAGGTTGTGCTATTTATTTGCATTCAAGTCTATTACAATTGCTTCTAAGCAATATACAAGGAGCATTACATTATTTCCCTTGCCAAAAAATAACTCCAAACTACATCCAACATGGATGTACCATCAATTTCATTTTCCCCTACCCCAATAGCAACTATGATAATAGTAACAAATAACAATAATGCCCACATCGTAAGCTTCTCCCTCATTTGATAACCATGTACATCAACTTTCAGTTTACCATTCTTCTCCTTCAGTCTGTTCACCTCTTGCTTTTTGATCTCTCTTTCATTCTTGATCTTTTGCAATGCCTCAATTTCACCAGCCAATGACTCATTCTTCACTATTAGTGCCACAACCATTGATCTCACTTTGTCACAAAGTGAGTCATTAATCCGCTCAAAATGCTCACATTCGCCACGCATTTCAAATCTTAGCATCTCGTAAACCTTCTTAGTGGCTTTTTCTTGGTCATGCTCATCATAATCTCACACCTCTTCATACAATCACAAAATCTGACACAATCATAGAAACATGGGCATGATCTTTAAGCGTCGGTTGGGCTTTGACCAATAGAAGAAGACATTTTAGGGTTCATTGTGATCGTAAATTGCCGAAGAAAAAAAGCCCCAACTCAGTTTCGCTAGTTGATGAACAATGCTTGCTCAATTTCAAAACTAGGGTTTTGTTTAAACCCTAAATTTTCTTTGAAGGGGATGAGCTTGGATGGGTTTGGTATTTTTGGGTTCCTCCTTCCCCCAACCCCCTTTACAATTTTTTTTGCAATGTTTGCAACTAAACTCTCAAAAACTAAAGGGAAATTATGTTAAAACTGGTGGTCGTTGGTTCTTTTTTTGGATAAATGACACTATTAAACCTACTAATCTAGTTTAGGGGCAACACGAGGCAGAAAATTCTTTTAATGGAATTTGTGATTTTTTTAGAAAGTTTGATGACATTTTTGGGCAAGATCTTAGGTAACAAGTTAGTGAGTATCAAAATATGTTTTAGGGAGCAAGCCATTAAATAAATGTTTGTGTGCATAATAGTTTTTACTTATATTCTCCTTAAATGTGTTCATATAAATCTACTAATATGTTGTTTTTGAGGGTGATAAATGTTTTATGCTACACATAATTTTTAAGCGAGATTGACGTAGATCACTATCAATTGTAGCAATAAATATTCAGTACAGGAGAAGAATAATTTCTCTTATGATTATTACAATGTTTTAGATATCTTGCTTGAAGAGCAGGGACGGACTCGTGGGATTATCACCTACTTTCACCTTTCATAAAGAGAATGGTGGATAGGCTTTTAAGAGAAGCTTTGCTCTCTCTATATAGTTGCATGCTTCTTTCATGGTTCTTAAAATAAGTATTGTCCAAGAACTTTCCTTAGAAATGTAGCTAATGTTGATAAGCTCTCTCTATTAGATTTAGGTCAATGCACCAATGACTGATTGTGTGAATTTGCGTGAGAGGTGAAGGATGGAAAAACTAAGAGTTTTCAAGGCCTTATTCTTTCTTGATGGTAAGCTACTAAATAATCATCTATGTCTTTTGGTGTGCACAAGGATACAATTTAGTGAGCGTATCTTAGTGAGCAAATGAAGTCTATTTCGGTGAGCACAGAAATAAGTTTTAGAAAGAACTTCAAGACATTGCACTTAATTTAATATCATAGCTTTATCATTTTCTGCTCATTTTTTTACTTCCTGTTTGCTACCAACTGATATATCTTTGGCAAGGTTGTCTGCAGATAAGGTTGTCTTCATATATGCATATCACAGTCTCCTGCATGAATTTTTTTCCATGAGAATTTATGCCTCTTTGCGGCTACAGATTGGAGATTAATTCCATAAGATAACTTTTTGTGTAATACTCCATTGTTTATTATAAATTGAAGGCAAGTCTTAATGATGCTCGTCGAGATCTTTGGGTATAATTTGGAGGGTATTCTCTTGTTAGATGATATGCTAGGATCTCTTTGTACCAATGGTTATCGTCTAGGTCATCAACTTGTATGCAAGCAATAGGAAAGTTTGTTTCACCTATTTATGGTTATGGTCATGTCACCTACATCTTTTGGCATTGAAATCACAAATGCTAGCTTGCTAAAGCTTCCATGAATCAATTGTCTTCTTTAGGAAGAAATGTAAATTAAAAATCTTTGAAACGTTTGTTTATTTCTGTAAGTGTGCTTGATAAAATGCCATAGTTTCCTTTCTCACCTTCCATCTCCTAATGATTTGGTTGATAACTAGGTAAGAATCTCTGTAAAATTTCAAATTTTAACGTGAAACACATGTGTAGCTTGTATCCTTATATAATGCATGCTTGATACTTGGTGGCATTGTTTGTGACTCCAAAGTTTAATTTTGTCGTGATAGGTATATATGCTTTTTTTGGTAAGATGAGGAGTATGCCCATGCTATATCCTTTTTGATTCGAGGTGCCAGCAAAGTACATTTCCAAGCTTCTTTTTAAACAAGAAGGATGTTCTCATCGAGGAGATCATATGTTTGCTCTTGTTTCTAAAAGGAAATCTATTAGAAAATTTGACACTGAGCTTCCTTTTATTGAATTTTGGGCTTGGAATTTTAAGTCACATTCTAATAATAATATGACCCATCGAGAAACTCAGTCATAGAGAATTGGTTGTTTAAAGAGATACTTCAATGAGTTTTTTTTACTGTGACCTTAATGTGGTAGTTAAGCAAGTAGTGCCCTAGTTTCTTGGCTACCCAAATTAGTGTTGGGCATATCTTCTCTACTATTAAACTTCTTGTTTAAGTCATAGATAGCATATTCTGTTCCCTAATGACCTTAACATGGCATTGCTCCCATCACAGTGTTAGTAGTTGTGAGATATAGCAAAGGTTGTCCATGTTTAACAGGTTCTGGCACGGTTGGATTTATATTGCTTACTTTAACATGATGCATCCTATTTAGTTTAATTACTTTTTTACAACTTTCTTGACATAGGTTCATGGTTCTTTGGTATATAGCTCCAACATTGTTAATGTCAAATGACATAACATTATAACAATAAGTGCCCCATTGCATAATAAATTTAGTATTCTCTTTATTTTTTATGGCCATTTTGACTTGATTATAACCCACATGTTCATCCATGAAGGACAAAAGTTGATGCCCTATGGTGTTATCTAACGAAAGTATATATGACGCAAGTAAAAGTCATCTTTTATGTTAGCTTTGTTAAGTCTTCCAAAGTTGACACACATTCTAAGTCTCCTAACTTTTTGGGTACTAGAATGATGTTAGCAACCCATTCTAGATAGTTACAAACCTTAAGGAATCTGCATATTTATGTACTTCTTTTTATCTTAGGAGCCCATTCTGGTTTCATTCTTAGTTTTGTTTTGATTGGCTTAGCATTAGGGTATAAAGAGATTTTATACTCAGTAATTTCCCTAACTTCTAGGCATATCCTAGTAAGACCATGTGAAAATGCCTTTAAAGAGCTATCACCAATTGAGTTAATTGTTTCACTTCTTCTTGATCTAATAACTTTCCAAGTTTTAGTTTCTTTTATTCTTCTTTTGTTCTCACTTTTGTTATTATTATTTCTTTAAAATTATATTGTTTTTACTAGCACTTTATGGAAGTCATCTTCATTATTTACGTAAACAAAGAAATGCTCATAGCCATTCTTAAAAAATCATATTATTGATGGAAGAAAAAGTACATTAACAGGTCCTGAGTAACAATACTCCTTGGGACCTTTTAGGTGAAGTGAAAAAGGGTGGGGATTGATCATCTGAAATTGAAAATTTAAACTTAATGTTAGGCTCAAAAGAAAGCTTGGTAGGCAGCATAAGTTCCTCTCCAATGTCAAGCTTTGGTGAGAGCTAACATGCAGTCTGATTCTTGTGGCTTAATCTTCTCCAATCCAGAGATTAAGCTTAGTCCTTTGTCAGTCTCATTAGCCAACCAGTCTGTTCTGGATTTTCCTTCGGAGATGTAACTTCACTTTTTATAAAGATGTAATCTTAAAATATTTTGATACTTGGCATAATCTTCCCTAGGGGGGTATTCGTGGTGTCTTGGGGAAGCCATAGAAAGGGTCATCCTCCCCTTTATGAAGAAATTGTCTGTTGAGAGTTCGAGTATAAGGGAAGAACAGATAGTCATGTATTCCTTTGCAAGTAACATGTTCCATTTATTTATCTTGTTGAATTGCAAGATGGAGTTCTTTTTGGGTTAATTTATATCCCAACCTGAAAAATGTGAACAAACCTTTTTGGTTTTAGAAAACCCTCAACTTGAGGTTTGGTGTTCTTACCGACTGAAAAGCTATGAAAACAACTCATTTTCCATATCATTTGGACCAGCGTCTTTTGAGTCAAAGGGACCAACGTCCTTTAAGTCAATAATGGCACACTCATTGGGTGTATTCCATGTCTTTTTTTTCAGGTTCTACCTCTAGTGTGGAGGCCTTGTTTTCAATAGTGATTGTCATATGATCTGCACTAATATTGATGATGGCTCCTTTGATTACCAATTTTTCTCTTTTTGGTGTAAGGTGGAGGGTACAACCTTTTAGGTTGTGGAGCACATCAATTATTTGGAACATCACTTTTCGTTCAACACCTTCCATGGCTATGTTAAGGGCTATAGCTTCTATAGCGACATGATACATGCAACCATAAGCTCTCAACCCTTAAGTGGAGAAAATCATGTCATTTTTTGTTAGATCCAATTTCTTAATCATCTTGAGTGGACATATGCTAATTGATGGCCTATTGTCTATTACAGGTATGGGTTGTTTCCAAGAAATAGTTAGATAAGAGCCTTGTTATGAGTCACTCACTTAGGTGTAAGGTTCGCGCCTTCGAAAGTGATTGTCTCTAGGGATCTTTTGGTGATAAAGAGTCTCACCAATTCATCAAGTATAGTTATTAATGGAATTTGCATTTTTGCTAAGGCATTTATCAGCACTTACCTATTGTCAAGGATGTTAGAAGCTGCCATATTATAAGGTCAACCTTAGTCTTTTAAAGCAATTATAGGGGTGAATCCTCTATTTCTTCTTTATTTGTGTGAACAAGGACCTGTTACATGATCTCTTATGTAGACTAGGGTGACGAGACTTGCCTTGACTAGAGACGGTGGTTAACATCTTCTTTAACGGGTTTGTTGCACTTTGACTTGAGCTGTTTCCATGAAAATGACCTGGTTAACTCAAACATCTTTTATCTCATCACCACAAATCCTATTGAGTTCATTAGTAATGAAATCGATTATGTTAGAGTCTAGTTCTTTAGTGGTGTGTAAGACAGTGTTAAGTGGATCAGCTTCATTGTTTGGTTTAGGAACCATAAGCGTTCCACTATTAATCATGTTTTGGATTGTATTCTTAAGAGCCTAACAATTATCATTTTGATGGTATCGCCCATGATGATAGTGGCAATAGGGATTTGGGTCCCAATTTTTAGATCTTTTGTCTTCGATAGGATCAGGAATTGGCTTGATGGGTTGTAGGATGCCTTGACTTTCTAATCTTTTTGAAAGCATTTGTTACCTTCATTCCCAAAGAAGTATAAATTCTCTTAAGTCATAGATTTTAGATGTCCTTACGACATGAACTTCATTTTCAGTGTTAGAGGATGTAGCAACATTCTTATCCTTATCATAGCAGCCTTTGTCATTTGTGTAACTAAGCTTTGAATTTTGTTGTATGTCAGCTTTATATAATTTGGCAAATGTCACAAGAAGTTGAAAGTTGATGTGATAGTAATAAAAGGGTCGTAAATTCTTTATGATTATGTGGACATATTCTATTTTTCAAGCCTGTGAAATATTAAGGTGATCTTGGCCCTCAATTAGGCTAAGTAGTGTGCGAAACAATCTTTTTCTCCCTATTTGAGAAGTTCAAGATCTCAAATACAAGAAGGGAGTTCCATATTGTAAGCATGCTAGGAGCAAATTCTTTTATTATACTTCCCTAAGTGTTGATTATAAGTGGATCAAGGGAATTACACTAGTTTCCAACAAGTTCTGGTAAGGTTAAGGGGAAATGTGGTTGGCGGGGAAGGGGTTCTTTTTTACTCCTTTTAGAGTCATGAAATTGTCAAAATTTTTTAAGTGGGAAGTCGGGTTATCTATGCTTATAAATTTAAGATTTCAAGGTAATGTTAACTTAGTGGTTATTTTCCTTTAGTAGATGGCATAAATGGGGTAGTATCAGTTAGATTGGTTCTTGAATATGTTTGAGCTCCTAAGCCATTGCTCAAGTTTTTCAACATTTTGTTGAGTTGGTTTTGAAGCAATATTGACTGAGTTTGCATTATTGTCTTCTATACTTTTGACTAGGTCCTCAATGATGTTTTATTGTCTGCTAATCATTTTGTTGTTCTTTTAATTTAGCCTTAGATCTTGCCTTTAATTGGGCTAACCGTTTATTTATATTTAGATAAGGACTATCATTAGACATGGTTATAGACTAGATTGGACTAGACTAGGCACTTTAAGGGTTTTGATGATCTAATGAGCCTATTTGTGCTATCTTACCTTTAAGATGGGCCCATCTTGCTTTCCTAAGCCAAAGGAATCTGAAAAAAGAAACGAGAGTAGAAAGAATAAAGATTTGGATGTTACCAATTTTGAAAAAGAATTTAGATAAGGCAAGACACAAAGAAAGAAAAATCCTAATATCCTACCTCATCTAAAAGAAGAAGAAAAAAAGGGAAAAGAAAAGCGAATAAAGAAAGACAAAAGATCCTTTTTAGGTGAGATTTCTTTTGGACTACTAGGGAGGGGCATGGGTCACTACACACAAACATAAACATAAAGAGTGATCACCAAGTAATGATGTAACAAGCATGCACATAGAATGATTTCTTAATCATGGCTGCTAAATTTGATAAAGGTTGAGTAAAGCTTAGTGTTTTGTTCAATGAGCTTGTGATCCGAGTCGTGGTCTCCCTCCTTGGTGTGGGACGGCTTTAGAGGATACTTAGCTCTTCCTAAAGGTTGTTGAGGCTAAGTGTCACCAGTGGGATGATCCTCGAAGGCAAGGCCTAACCACATGGGACGAGCCATGTATCAAGGGCTTTCTTAGGCCTATAGGGAAATGTTCAAATCCTATGTGCACTATGAGAGGGACCAAACTTTTCATTACATTGGCCAAACCTCTAGTGCAATGCAAGATGCCTAACAAAATATTGTTTCAAGTTTTTAGAAATCACTATTTAATTATAGCCCTTTCAAGTCTTACACTCTTAAACATCCTTAATGGAGTTACTAACTGGGGGACCCTGACTCTGCCCTTGAAGTGTAGACAATTATTCTTTCGAGTTTGTTTTATAGAAGTTAGAGCTATACAATATTGAATAGAATTGCCATCATATGTTAGGAAAATATTAGAACCTTTAGTAAACAATTTTTGGAGAACAATCCCCATAGTCCCGGATAGGGGTTGACTTAACTCGAAGGCAAGTAGTTGAAAGTTGGGTCTAGGGGTAAAGGTACAACTGATGGTATAGACACTAATCTGCCCACTAACATCACTAATTCGATAATGGCCCTTGCTACAGTTAAACAAGAGAATAGTGAACAAATAATTTCATAACCCAATTTCATGCCAATTCGTCTTTTTTAGTGGTTTCAGCATAACAGAGATGAACTTTATGAGTGGTCTCTTGGATTTAATCATGGTTACATGCTAATTGTAACAAAATAAATAGAATTAAAATGTGATAAACTTTATAACCTCTTTAACTAATTATATAGTTTTACACAAAGACTAGAAGTTAACGAAATCTGATCATAGCCAAGCAAAATAGTCATGATAATCTGGTTTATGAACCCTCAAAGCTTACCACAATTCAAGTTTTGCAAGAACAAAATCATAAAGATCCAAGCGTTGTCTATGTAAGATGAAGACTATAACTTAAAAATCACTTTGAGAGATTGGTGATAATAAGGGGAAAGAGATGAATTGGGAAACAAATTTATCAGAGGGACGGGGTTTACTCCTAGCAAAAGTTATTACCTTAAGCAAGATCAATCTCTCTAACAAAGAAGAGAAAGAAAGCTAGAGGAAGGGAAGTGACTCTAGCAAGGAGGAGAGGAATTCTATGTGTGTTTGTCCTTTGAGGAGGAGAAGATGCTCATTTTATAGTGGTAGGGGTGAATAAATCCCTCTATGGTTTGTAGATTTTGCAGAAAATATATTATATAAAATAGACTAGAAGATCATAGGGATCTTCTCAACCGCTTTTGGCTATCACTGGCACATGATCAGTGCCGTTAGGTCTAGTTGGAAGGTCAAAATCTACCTCATGGTCTGTTTCCTGTGGTAGTCCAGCCTAGGTATGTTCTAAGTTAAATGCTTGGGCTTGAGGAGTTAAACTACAAGGCAATATGTCACCCCACTGATCTATTACCTATTATTACAATCACAAGTTGGGGGTGAGTAAAAAAATCCGAAACTGAAAAATTGCAAAATCGTACCAAAAAATCGATTTATCGGTTCGATTTCTCTAAAAATTTCGGTTTGGTTAGCTGAACAAAAAAATTTTGCAATTTTAGTTTCGATTTCGGTTTTGGTTCTACCATTGGAGATTCAGTTAATTAACTGACTATTAATCGAAACCAAAACTTCAATTTTTTTAAAAAATACTAAATTTTAGATTAATCAAATGTAGATTTTATAACTATTAAAAGATAAGACTAAACATACAATAATATGTAAATTAATATTTGGTGTTTCAAAAAATTAATAATTTAAATTAGCGGTTAACTGATACCTGAACCAAAAATTTAGTTAACTGAGTTTTTCGGTTCGGTTACAGTTCATATTTTCTGAACCAAAAAATTTGGTTAATTGAAAATTGGTTAACCAAAAGTTTCGATTCGATTTTCAGTTCACAATTTTTGCGAACCAAATTTTCGGTTCACCAAAGTTTCCATTAACCAATTTTGATCATCCCTAACCACAGGGTTCTATGTTTGAGCCCCCATGCTTGCAATTTCCATTAAAATATGTTTTGACGCGCTTTTAGTATACTTTTTTTTTTCATTTTTGAACTTTAGAAAGACGAAGGTAAGAAAATATTTTTGAAATAATTTTTATAAACATTTTATGTATGAACTACATTAAAGGATCCTGGGAATACACTATTTTGCTAGTAATGAAGAAAAATACGTGTGCCATTGGGATGCCTATGCACACATCATGCAATATAGGGTCAATCTAATTCTGAAGATACCTTAGGGCATCTATAGGTACTTGTTCTTTGGCTTTGAAGATACACTCAGCCAGAAAATCTAATAGAGCTTATGACTCGATAGTAGTTTTAAGCTTATACTTAATCTCAAATTGGGAGAATTCCATTGCCCAAGCTACATCCTTCCTAAGAGTCATACTTCTACATAATCTTCTGTAGTGCTTGTATCACTTCTAGTGGGTCAGAATTGAGTATTAACAATTTGAAGTAATTATCTATATCACCAAAAGGTGCACCTACCTTTTCACAAAGCTCACTCTTAAGAACTTCATAGTTAAGCATGCTTTATGTAGAGAAGCCTTAACATGGGTCACCTCTTAGGAAGTTCTACCAGAGAGTGGTGGCGAGCGATGAGAAAGCATGCTAGAAAAGCCAATGATGATTCGTATTGCTAGTTAACAATCCTTAAATATGTTCCTATTAACTGTCCACAGCCCAATAGGGTTTGGGGCGTTACATTAGATGATCTGCCAAGACTCCTCCAGTATGGGCCTCAAAGGCTAAGGCCAGTTTCTCAACATTTGGATAGTTGACTTAAGGTCTAGCCAAGATATGATTGACAAAGTATACTAGAAGTTGTCTTTTCTTTTTCTCTCTCATCCATACTGCACTTACGTATGTATTAGTTGCTAAGAGACATATGACCTGTATTTCTCTTAGAGCTAAATTTACGAGGGCTAGAATCCCGTCCAATTGCTTCTTTAGCCATTTGAATGCTTGTTAAACTTCTTCCGTCTATTCAAAGTCTTCGATATATCTCAAACACTTGAAGAAAGATAGACATCTGTGTGCAAACTTTAAGATAAATCTTCCCATGGTTGCCATATAACTTGTGGGCTTTGTACATCCTTGACTGTTTTTATAGTTTACATAGTATGGTTCTGACCTTCTCTAGATTTGCCTTTATCCCTTTTTTGTTGTTCTTGGAGCCTAAGAACTTGATAGCTTTAACCCTAAAGGCACACTTCTTAGGCTTTAGCTTCATGTCAATTCTTCTGAATGTGCTAAAAAATTCTCTTAAGTCCTCCAAATGTTGTTCTTCGAAGTTTGGCTTTAACTATAATGTCATCAATGTAGATTTCTATGTTTCTTCCAATTTGGCCCTGGAAGTGGAACGACTTATTTACCAACGTTCAATAGGTGCACTTGTATTCTTCAGCCCAAAGGGCATGTCCTTGCAGCCAAATATGGGAAATGGGTTGGGCTCCCAGTTGGTTCTTTTAAATAGAGCTAATAATGACTCAAGTGATGATGGGTCGGGTTAACAATGGGCTAGCGCATTTAAGCAACTCAACAAATCGAGGCGGGTTAGTCCATTAACGACCCATTTAATGACTCAATATTTTTTGAACTTATCTATCATATTGATTTACATGTTACACTTGGACAACTTCATTAATAGCAATTTACATGTAATAATAATTATTATTTGGAATTTTTTATGCATGTTTGCTTAAATTTTAAAACGAACTGACCTAGGGTCGGTTTGACCCAACCCATTTTTTCACATCGAAAGCTTGATTCGACCTAGTTCATTAATGGCTTGGCCTTGACCTGACTCAAACAACTTTACTAATGGGCCGACCCTAACCCGGCCTGATTCGACCCACTGCCCACTCCTACTTATAGCAACATAGTCTCGTGTGTGATATTATACAATGTTGTCCTAATCTGGTTCCCAGATATGTATATGATGGAAACCTAAGTAAGCATCCATGAAAGATAGGGGTGAGGGGTTCTAGATACTCGCCCAAAAAATTAGGAACCGGAACTGAAACTGGTCAAATAGGTTCCTAACTTTTGGGAATCGGAACTGGAACCTCAGGTTCCAATTGGATTCTAGGGTATCCATCACACCTAATGTTCAAATTTGAGAACCTAATAAAGTAAATGTTCTTATTTATTAGGAGGGGAGAGGAGATGTTGATCTTTTTCTACTTTCATCGTCTATCTTTACACAAAAAAGGAAAGTTAATTTATTAAGTTTGTATTTTTTTAATCTTAGTTACTTTAAAGATATGATGATTTATCCTTCAATTAGTAGTAAAACAATTAACTGATCTTGAGTTAAATTTGCTATTTGAAAAGTCAATTTTTGTAAGGAAAAATAATCAAATAGAAATAAAATAGAGAAACAAAAGAAAAGACAGTAAAAAAATCAAAACGTTATTTAGTTTCCTCTCTCTAAACAGGTTTCAGGTTCCGATTTCGAATATTTTTTTGAGAACTGGAACCAGAACTGGAACGATTAGACCAGTTCTTCTCTTTTACGAACTGGAACCGGAACTATTTGACCGGTTTCGAATAGGTATCAGGGTACCCAAGAATCTTACTCACCCCTAATGAAAGATAATAGTCATGACTATTGGTTGAGTCAACTAGCTTGTCTATCTTCGGAAGTGGGAAGCAGTACTTGTGATTTGCTTTATTCAAATAAGTATGGTCAACACATATACTCCAAGTCTCATTTGGCTTTTTAACCATCACCACATTAAGCAACTAATAAGGGTAATAGCATTCCCCTTTGAAAATTACATCTAGCCTCTTACTAACTGCTTTAGAGGTAACTTTATTCCTATCTAAGGTAATATGCCTGACCTTTTGCTTAACTGGCTTTTCCTTAAGATCTACTGCGAACTTTTGCACTATGATGTCCAAGTTTATGCCTGCCATCTCCTAGGCTGAGTATGCAAATACATTTGCAAATTTATCTAGTAAACTTCTTAACCTCATGGGAGAATTGTTTATTAAGGCCCTTTTATCGAGACAGTTTTAGTGAATCCTCTCTTTAAAGGGACTTCTATAGCTAACCTTTAGGCTTAGGCCTAAGGTTTTCCATGTCTCTGTTATCTAGCTCCTAGACATTCACCACATTGTTCTATGATGAATGCACTGCTACTTTTATTTCCCAGCTATGTTTTAGGTAGCTGATATTCTTCAATAGGGTGGGTGGTTCTGAGCAAAGTCATGTAGCATTGTTAAATGCTCTTTTGATCCCATCATACCTAGCCTATAGATCCATTATTAGACTTAAGCTACATCTTCAGGTTGAAAGTAGACAATTGCTTATAAGGAGTTCAATGTAGGTATCACTATGATGATGTTATAAAAGAAAGTGAGAATATAACAACAAAATTCACCATTAGTTACCTTGCCGTGCTTTTCTCTCCTATCTTGGTTAGGTAATTTGATGACTCCCTTAAAGTGTAAAGTGTTTACAGTAAGCCCTATAATAGGGTATGGAGTTGGTACTAGATCCTCGTCCTATAAGCCCAACTTCTTATAGCACTCAAAAAACATAATGTCAATTGAGCTATTTGTGTCAATCAGCGCCTTATTGACTTCATAGCTAGCTACCTATAGCTCGATCGCCATGGGGTCAACATATAGATGATTTAGTGATCTAGATGGTTTAGAGACTATACTTGACCACTGCCGCAAGCGCATGGGTAGTCGTAGTATAGATCAAAAGATCGCTCCTTAGGGACCAATGTAATCTATCGAGTTTTGTCTATCAAAATATGCTAAGTAAAATTCTAACTCAAGAAGGTTTAATTTAACAACTTCAAATTCATTGATTTTAATTCAATTAAGGAAAGATGCCTAGGAATTCATGTAGTTATGAAAGTTGATTGGATCAAAATGATAGGCATGTGCTTTTCTCTAATCGGTTAATCTCAAGGAATTGTAATCTCTCCAGAAATTTTGGTCCATTCTTTCAAACTAATTTGTCTTAATCTAAGTTGAATATCTTCGGTTACTCTCTAGTCCTCCTAACATGCAAATCTCTCCTTCGAGATGACATTATGTCAGTTTTTATCAAGCAGTCTAACAATCAAATGCCACCTTTCAGTTTTTTACTCAATTGTTTCAAGTGTGCAAGCAAACTTTGGCCAAAAATCCACTCACAACATGATAATCACTTGATAGAATGAAATCAAACCAATCACGAAATAAGCACAATTCTATAGATTGAAACATGATCCAACTACACTTTCATAAACTACTAAATTCCTAGACAAAATAAAACTACTCACACATGATAAAGATTAAACAACTAATCAATGTTTTGGTGAAATCTGAAAGGAAGAGCTTGACCGAGATAACCTTTTAACCAAGGGCTTCAAACCGCCTCTAAATCAAACACACACTCTTAAGATTTCTCACTAAAACTATAATCAAACTAAGAATCTAAACTAAAAAGAACAAAATTTGAAAAAGAAGATGAACTATGCTATCCTAGCCCCTTCTCCATTACTACTGAACTATGCCTTTTATAGAAAAATTTAGATGTTTTAAGCCACATAGTTAAAGGAAAACGAAGAGGCAACAGTTTCACCTCTCACCATGGTCTGTGGCAGGCACCATGGTCTGACCATGGTCTTGGCTAGAATTGATTTTCTACTCTTTCATTGCTCCATGATCGAAGGAGCACAGAGTTGTCTGTGAGGGAGTTCAAAATACATCTAATAAGGGTCAAATGTTGGGTAAAAAGTCCTAAAATTCTGCAAAACATATCAATCAATCATATCCAAGCATCAATCGAGAATAGGAGTATAGATTATAACATTAAACGCATAATTCTCCTAAAAATGTGGCATACTAGCCCTAAAATGATGTATGCATTAAGCACTTGTTAAACTCCCCAATGCTTAAACTGTTGCTTGTCCTTAAGCAATGCCAAAACCAAAACATATAGAACCTCATCAAGATCGATATAAGTAACATTCTAATGGCAAAGCTGATCCGAAGGTAGCCTAAAAAGATACAAAATCATTATCAAATAGATTAAGGAATGAAATTTTCGAAAATCACTTGATAGACCACAATGTCAAACTTGAATCAATCCCCCCCCAAATCATCAAATACAATCATTCAACATATGAAACAAATGAAGCTAGCAAGGCTGGTAGAACCTCACTATAGTTATGTGACACTCATCACTCATGTGTTTGAAAATGTATACATAAAGATTCCGTCAATTCTTATTCCTTAGACTCAAATCCACTACCGTAAGCTTGACAAAACTCTCAAATTCGCCATCACTAAAATGCAAACACACTAGACAATCATGAGAACTTTCATAAGGTTGTAATGAGGCTATAGGTAAAGGTAAGAGGGGAACAAATGTTTTGGAAATAAAGAGCTAGAAGCCATAGACTAAGAGCTAAACGATTCCAATGCATCATACTACCTTCCTCTTAAACCATTATAATTTATCAACAAAATACATCCCGAATTGAAGAGAGAAAAAAGTTGAAAATCACAATAATTTACAATTCTAACAAGGATAACACTTTCTTCTTTTTTTTCCTCATTTTTTTCCCTCTTTTTATGTTGTTTTTTCCTTCTTTTTTCGAAATAAGTTACCAAGAGAAATTCATATTGAAATTTAAATTCCAACTTTTCTCCAAACTTTGTACAATTAGACAAGAGATTTATCAAGATCTCACATCCCTTCACTAAACAACTAAAACCCACTAAAAGAACGCAATCCACCTTACTAGTGCCCTATCAAACTTAATGCAAAAGAATAAAACGCTCCTCTAGTCTTGGCTTAAGAGTAAGATAATCATTTGGCCATAGGTTATAACAGGAGGTTCAAATCAAGAAAAACGGATATATGCTCAAAGGGACTAGCAAGGGATATAATATACAACAAAGGTGGCTATTTGGCCGTTGGGTTTAACAAATTAAAGAAAAATGCCTCAATCATATTACTTAAATGCATATGCGAAATGTGATTTTGAATGAGAATCAAAGCAAGCTCTAGAGAAATGATGTCAAGGAATAGTCACACATGAAAGAAATATGAGGCTAAATTGATAAATAGTCTGTAAAAGCTCAAAGTTTCACGGGACATCTACCAAGGTCATAACTAGCTTATTAGTAAACACTTGCCAAAATTCATGTAAAGACTCATAGTGTAATCAACTCGCACTCAAAGTATGGTCAAAACATGGATCTCATTTTTGCAAACTCATTCTCAAATATTTTATGCACAATTTGGGCGAATCAAAGGATCAAACTAAACCAAAGAAGTCTACATAACCTACAAAGATCATCATCAGAGGATTTTTTTTTGGCCTTTTTTTTAAAAAAATTTTTTTAGTACATGCATGCTCTTAATAACAATGCAAACAAAAATGCAAAGGGACTAAAATGCAACCTAGAATGAAAAGAAAACTAAATACACTTACTAAAATACCGCTAAACAAAACTAAAACCTAAAACAAAAACTCCAAAAACTATCTCAAACAATATATACAAAGTACAAGTACACCAAACCAATTCAGGTATCAGACGCTAAATATAATGACTAACTCCCCCATGCTTGAATCACACATTTCCCTCAATGTGGGAACACAATAGAAAAAGGGAAGGAGAGAAGCACAAAGTAATCAGAAAGGAGGTGGTGGAGGAAGATGGGGTGGTTGACCATAAGAGATATGCCAATCCTGCCAGGTCTCTAGACATGCCCTATAGTACTGAAAATATTGAGTCTGGGTAGCAATCATACCACGAAACTCATCGAGGCACTCTTGGACAAAGTCCCAAAGAGCGGCATTTTTAGTAGCAACAAATGCTCGAAGGGAAACTTGCTCCTCTTGAATGGATCTAAGGGTATCTTGAAGGTCGGTATAGTCAGAAGGGGATGATTGAGAGGAAGAACTAGGTCCTACTTGACTAGAATGAGGGGCTGGATAATTGGGTACAGGTTGAACAATCTCATTATCACCAGGTACCCAATAAAGGTTAGCTCGGTGAAGTAAGGTGGTTCAATCGACATTGGAAAGCAGAAAAAGCCAGTCCCCAGGGTAAATCCAACATAAACACCCAGCCTCAACTTTACAAAAGTTTATAATTTCAAAAGTAGCTAGATCAAGCTGCTTAGACCCCAAAACTCTATCGTTAGGGTTGAGCTCAAGACCCAAAAATCTAGCAATAGTAGCCACGATACCACCTATGATTATCCTAACTTTAGTGCCAATAGCAGCACTATGTAATTGCCCGACCAAAAACAAACCGGGGTCAAGCGGGTCACTGTCAAGCATACAGGACAAAAGTACAACTTAGGCAATCTTGGGACATTCAGACTATCATCCTGAGCAAATAAACAAGAAGTCAAGATATGCTGAGGTACTCTATTGCAAGGGTTCCTAATATGAGTGCACTTCGATAAACTAGTGTTGTACCTAACACTCCTCGAATGTTCACCCCAAAATGCATTCCGATTGAATTCATGCGAGACTTGGCGGTTTGGTAAATCCATGCTAGGTGGAAACCCGAATATACCATTAAAGGTACCTAAGTTCAACTCGTAAAATTGTCCCTGTAAATAAAATGATATGTACCCGGTTTGACATTGAGGCCCTCTAGTAACCTCGATGTGGACTGTACTCAGGAACTCTAGGGTCAGGTCCTAGTATGTATACTCCTTTGTTTCTAAAAAGTGTCCCATACCACCTCGTGAAAATAAGCATCAAATATCATCTAGTATTCCTAATCGAACTAACAATTCCTCATCATAATATCTAGTTGCCACAACCATACATTCATTTAAACAAGTATATGTAGCAACATGATCAGAATGCGTTAAACCAAGGGGGTGAGGAATATTACCTTGAGCTCGTGCATTGGTGGAGGCTCAGGATGTCCTTTGAGGTCGGGTTGGTACTTGACTTGAGGATCCAACCTCCTTGATACTTTTTAATCTTTTGGTAGGTGCCATTGTTATAAATGAACCAAAAACCAAAACTAAAACCTAAATAAGAAAATTTGAAGAAGAAAAATAGAGAAATTAAGTAAAAAGAAGAAGAATAAGAGAGAGAAAAAGATGGGTATGGTGGATGAGTGAAGTGAGATGAGTTTAAAGAAGAAGATGAAGAAAGAGATGAAATTTGTTGGGAAAGAGAAAAGATTAAGCGAAAAGGGATGATTTTGGGTGAAAATGGGTGAAAAATTGAGAAGAAATGAGGTAAGAATAGAGGTTGCAGTTATAGAGGTTTAGAGAGAGAAAATAGAGGTAGAGAGAGAGAGTGTGTGTGTCATGAAGAAGATGAAGTGTGACAGAAAATGAGGGGGCACCGCGGTCAAAGACCTAGACCACGGGTAGTAGCAGGTCACGACCACGGATTGTGGCATTCATCAAAGTTTGACTGTGGTGTCTGCTGACTCCATTTTTTTCAATTTTTCTGGGTTGGCAACCTACAGCTGTGGTGCTGGGTACCCTGGCTGTGGTGCCAAAACATTTTATTCCACAGTTTTTGTTTTCTCTCTATTTTTTTTTCTTTTTTTCTCTCAAACTACAAAAATAGTAAAAATCAAAGCTAAGGAAGAAAAAAGGAAAAGTGCTTAGGTTGCCTCTTAAGAAGCACTCTTTTAAGGTCAAGAGCTTGACCCTTCTTATATGCGTGTTCCAGATCAGTAAGTGTATGGACATTGGCCTTATCAATAGGTTGTTCCAAAAGATATAGTTTAAATCACTGTCCATTAACCGTGAACACACCGGTGGACTCACTTCATATTTCAATTGCTCCATTGGGTTTAACTTTGGTGATCTTAAACGCTCCTGACCATCGGGACTTAAGTTTGCCTGGAAACAATCTCAATCTGGAGTTGAATAATAGGACCATGTCTCTTTTTTTGAACCACTTCTTCATGATATGTTTACCATGTCACTTCTTAGTTTGCTCTTTGTAAATATGCGAACTCTCATAGGCTTCCAACCTTAACTCATCTAGCTCATTTAGTTGCAAAAAATCTCCATTCTTTAGCTACCTTAAGATCAAAATTGAGTGTCTTTATAGCCTAATATGCCTTATGTTCCATCTTTGCTAGCAAGTGACAGGACTTCCTAAACACCAACGGTGCATTAAGATCAAAATCTCCATCTTTGCTGCCTTAAGATCAGTAAGAAGCACTCCTTTATCAATAGTGCATAAAGGAGTCTTGTAAGCGGTGCATAAAGGAGTCTTGTAAGCTGTGCAGTATACCAAAAGAGAATCATCAAGCTTAAATGATCAATCTTCGCGGGACCGATCCACTATTTTTTCCAATATACTCTTCAATTCTCTATTCGAGAGTTCCACCTGCCCAATTTTTTTGGAGGTAGTAAGGCGTAGCAATCTTATGAAGTATCCCATATTTTTTTGAAAGTAACTCGAGTGGCTTGTTACAAAAGTGTGAGCCATTATCACTTGGAAGAGCTGTTGGCGTGCCAAACCTTGTGAAAATATTTTTCTTGAGAAATTTAAGGACAACCTTGGAATTATTTGTTGGGGAGGCAATCGCTTCCACCCAGTTAGAAACATAGTTAAATGCCACAAGGATATAAATGTTGTTATGGGAAGGAGGAAAAGGACCCATGAAGTCAATCTTCCATACATCAAATAACTCTACCGCAAGTATGCCACTTTGAGGCATCTCATGTCTCTTGGAAATGTTCCCTGTTAGCTGATATCTATCATAAGTCATGACAAATCTCTTTACATCCTTAAAGAGCATGGGCCAATAGAAGCCTACTTGGAGTACTTTCGCAATCGTTTTATCTGGTCCATAATGGCCACCATAAGTTGAAGCATGGCAATTGTGTAAGACACTACAAACCTCATCTTTAGACAACCATCTTCTGTAAATCCCATCTCCACATATTTTGTAAAGGAAAGGTTCTTCCCACACATAGTATTTGGCATTAGCAAAGAACTTCTTTCTTTATTGATAGGGAAATCCTAAAGGTAACACTTCGCATACATTGAAGTTCACCAAATCAGCTTACCATGGGGTAGTTTGCTGGGATATAGTGAATAGCTGCTCATTGAGGAAAGAGTTATCAATAGGGAGCTCTTTACCAGGAGTGGCCCCTGGGCCTATACAAGATAGATGATCGGCAACCACATTTGGAAACCCGAACTTATCTTTGATCTCCAAATCAAACTCTTGAAGAAGGAGGACGTATCTGATGAGTCCGGGTTTGGAGTCAGATTTTTCATTAGATGTTTCAAAGCGGCATAATCTGTGAAAACGACAACCTTAGAATTGATCAAATAGGTTCGAAATTTTTCCAAGGCAAAACTAACTACTAAGAACTCCTGCTCAGTTATGGCATAATTGACTGGAGCCCCATCAAGAGTACGACTTTCATAGTATATGATATATGGCTTATTATCCTTTCATTGGCCTAGAATAACCCCCATTACATAGTCACTTGCATCACACATTACTTCAAAAGGTAGCACCCAATCTGACACTTACATTATTGGGGTGGTGATTAATGTCTCTTTAACTTGTGAAAAGCACATAAGCATTCTTCATTAAACTCAAAAGGTATACCCTTGACAAGCAATTGGATGAGAGGCATTGTAATTTTTGAAAAATCTTTAATAAACCGCTGGTAAAAGCTGACGTGTTCAAGAAAACTCCTCACACCTTTTAAAGGGTGGTGGCAATTTCTCAATCACCTCCACCTTTGCATTGTCAACTTCAATGCCTTTGTTAAAGACAACATGACCAAGGACAACCCCCTCTTGCACCATAAAATGACATTACTCCCAATTCCAGACCAAATTCACAGCTTCGCATCTTTATAAAACCTTAGATAAGTTATTCAAGCACTGGTCATAGGTTACACCATACACAGAAAAATATCCATAAAGACTTCCATTATATCCTTAATAAAATTAGAAAAAATGGCCATTGTACAACGCTGAAACATGGCAGGGGCATTAGACAACCCAAATGGCATTCTTTTATAAGCATATGTACCATAAGGACATGTAAAAAGTAGTCTTTTCTTGGTTATTAGGATGGATGGGGATTTAAAAGGATTCCGAATATCCATCCAAGTAGCGAAAGATATAAGTTTTTAGCCAATCGTTCAAGCATTTGATCAATGAAGGGAAGGGAAAAGTGATCTTTATGGGTAGCTTTATTCAGTTTCTGATAATCAATGCACATATGCCAGCCTGTGACAGTCCTATCAGGGATTATCTCATTATTCTTATTTTTGGCAACAGTCATCTCTCATTTTTTAGGTCCAACATGGACCGGGCTTACCTGCGCACTATCAGAGATAGGGTAGATAATGCCAGCCTTAAGGAACTTCAAAATCTCCTTTTTTACAACCTCTTACATGCTAGGGTTCAATCTTCTTTGGTGTTCAATTGAAGCCTTATGATCGTCTTCCATTAAGATTCGATGCACACACAAAAAAGGATGAATTCTTTTTAAGTCATTAAGGGTGTATCCTACAGCTTTACGATGCTTCCTAAGTACTCTAAGCAAAGAGTCGATTTGGGATGCATTCAAACTTGCATTCACAATAACTGGGTATGTAGATTTTGGTCCAAGAAATTCATACCTTTGGGATGAAGGGAGAGGTTTCAGTTCAACGTCGGGGGCTTTTACCTCATTAGACGAGGGCATACCTTCATCTTGTAATGATTCCACCTTAGCAAGGGAAAGTCGAATTGGTGGAGAGGCTTCTAGAAGTTGAGCACACTTGGCTACTTTGGGATTTTCATCCTTAGTAGTGCTATTGTTCAACATCAAGTGCTCAAGTGGATCATTAGAATCAAGGGTAAACATGGCTTCCCGCATTAAACCATCAACCACATCAATCTTATTACACTCATTAGAAATGGAAGGAAACTTAGCAGCTTTTACTAAATTAAACTCCACATGATCATTTCCTAAATCAAAAGATAGTGTACTGTTTTTCACATCGATACAGCACTTGCGGTGGCTAGGAATGGTCTCTCGAGAATGATAGGCGTCCATGTATCCCCTTCTATTTCTAGAATCACAAAGTCTAACTGGTACATATAAATCCCCTACTGTTATTAGAACATCCTCTAAAATTCCCACGGGGTATTTTACAGAATGGTCCGCCAATTGTAAGGAGATAATAGTTGGTCTTATCTCTCCTAGTTCTAATTTTTCACACGTAGAAAGGGCATCAAGCTCACGCTTGACCCTAAATCACATAAAGCACAGTCTATAGGCGCGTTCCCTATCAGGCAGGGAATTGAAAAACTACCGGGATCCTTCAACTTAGGTGGAAGCTTGTTTTGGATCGCCACACTGCATTCTTCAGTCAAAGCTACAGTTTCATGTTCTTCAAGTTTTCTTTTGTTGGACAGAATTTCTTTCAAAAATTTAGCGTAGGAAGGCATTTGAGTTAGGGCTTCAGTAAAAGGAATGTTTATGTAGAGTTTTTTAAGGACTTCTAAAAACTTCCCAAATTGCGAATCGAGTTTTGATTTAGCCATCCTTTGAGGAAATGGTAAAGGTGGGGTGTAGGGCTTTGGGGAAACGATCTTAGGGTTCTTAGGAACCTCATCAGGCTTATGCAGCACATCATCAATCACTTCCTTAGAGGGTGAAGACATCTCTCTTGCGACATTCTCAATATGCTCATTCTTATCATACAAAGAGTCATTGTTACTAACCTCTTTAGGTCCCTCTAGTTGTTTCCCTCCCCTCAAAATTATTGCACTGCATTGCTCCCTAGGGTTAAGCTTAGGCTTACTAGGAAGTCTATATAGGGGCGTAGATGAAATGCTAACTTTTTGGGCAATCTGGGATTCCAATATCCTATCATGAGTTGCAAGCACATCAACCTTTGAGGTTAATTACTGAATGCACTCATCCTATTTTTGTTATGCTATAAGCATACTTTTCATCATTGCTTCTAAATTGAAATTTTAGGGTACTTGAGAAGGGAAATGAGGTCTTTGAAAACCAGGGGGTGGTCTAGCATTCATTGGGGGCATATTCGAAGGGTTTAGATTGGACCTCTATGAGAAGTTCGGATGATTCTTCCAATCCGGATTGTAGGTACTAGAATAAGGTTCATTGGTTGATCTCGGGTTGAAGTTTTGAACATAGTCAACTTCACTAGGGTTGTGGGAAAAAGAGCTCCTAACTTGATAATTCAAAGTCACGTGCTCAATGGATCCACAAATTTCATAAGGGGAAAGGGCACTAGAATTCACAGTATTAACATTCATTCGGTCAAATCTTTGAGTCATAGCATCTACTTTAGTAGAAAGCAAAGTAAGCGCATTAACTTCAAGCTTACCTCCAACCCATTTGGGTTGGCCTCGTTCGGTAGACCATTGAAAATTGTTAAGTGCCATCTCCTCAATTAAGTTATAGCCTTCATCCTCAGTTTTGTTCATCAAGGTTCCTTCCGTCGCCGCATCAATAGTAGACCTTACAGATTGGGTCACAATATTATAAAAAGCTTGGATAATCATCCAATGTTGAAGACCAAGATGGGGGCATAAGCGCAACAATCTTTAAACACCGCTCCTAAGCTTGTAGAGCGTGTCTTCATCTTTTTGCGTAAAGTTGGTGATTTGATTCCTTAAGCTTGCCGTTTTGCTCAAAGGGAAAAACTTAGCAAGGAAGGCTCTTGTTAACTCATCCCAAGTGGTAATACATCCTAATGGCAAAGAGTGGAACCAAGCCCTTACTTTATCTCTTAATGAGAAGGGAAATAAGCGCAATCGGATGGTATCAATAGAGACTCTATTAAGCTTTAACGTGTCGCACACCTCTAAAAAGACTGAGAGGTGTAGATTCGGGTCTTTTAAAGGAGTTCCTCCAAACTGGGATTGTTGCACCATGGAGATGAGTGCGGATTTGAGCTCGAAATGGTTGGCATCAACAGTAGGGAGAGTGATGCTTGGGGTGATCCCTTGGACTTTAGGGGTAATGAAATCTTGTACTGTCCTTCTTTAGTCACCATCTGCTCCCACCATGTTTTTTAAATTCCTTCTTGTCTCACGTCTTTGTTCTTCAATCCTTTGCTTCTTCCTCCTTAAGTGGAAAGTCCTTTTAATCTTGGGATCGGGTTCGTACAAGATTGGACTTCGTATAAATGGTAAAAATTTCTGCAAGCACTATCACCAACACCACCAAAGCAATCAAACAAGAAAATAAAAAGAAAATGTAAAAGGCAATAAAATACTTAGTTACTTTTGTAAGACTAACTCAATAGTTAACAAATTGAGTCCCAGCAACGTTATCAAAAACTTGACCACTGCCGTAAGCGCATGGGTAGTCGTAATATAGATAAAAAGATCACTCCTCAGGGACCAACGTAATCTATCGCATTTTGTCTATCAAAATATGCTAAGTAAAATTCTAATTCAAGAGGGTTTAATTTAACAACTTCAAATTCACTAATTTTAAATCAATTAAGGAAAGATGCCCAGGAATTCATGTAGTTATGAAAATTGATTAAATCAAAATGATAAGCATGTGCTTGTCTCTAATCGGTTAATCTCTAAAAATTGCAATCTCTCCAAAAATTTAGTCTATTCTTTCGAAATCAACCAAATTTTCCTAACCTAAGTAAAAGTTGTTCTTTCAAACTAATTTATCTTAATCCAAGTTGAATATCTTCGATTACTCTCTAGTCCTCCTAACATGTAAATCTCTTTTTCGAGATGACGTTATGTTAGGTTATATCAAGAAGTCTAACAATCAAATGTCACCTTTCAGTTTTTCACTCAATTGTTTCAAGTGTGCAAGTAAACTTTGGCCAAAAATCCACTCACAACATGATGATCACTTAATAGAATGAAATCAAACCAATCGTGAAATAAGCACAATTCTATAGATTAAAACATAATCCAACTACAGTTTCATAAACTACTAAATCCCTAGACAAAATAAAACTACTCACACATGATAAACGATTAAACAACTAACCAATGTTTTGGTAA
>JAKOGI010000593.1:210469-382969 GCA_029747015.1 Carnegiea gigantea | reverse complement strand
AGTAGGTAGTCTATAGCCTTTTAAATTTAGGGTCAATAGGAACTAGTTCCTATGCAATTTTGCGATTCAGGGATAAGTCCGTTACATCAGACCCCTCTCACACCCCACTTGGTGGTGGGACTTTTGGGCATTGGGTTTGGATTTTCTATCGTTTGGTGCAGGATAAATTATTTTTATGAAAAAAAGGAAAATGTCAACTGAATTGTTTAAATGTTGACTGAATTAACATAACAAAGATAATTATTGACCAAATAAGGAAATGTTGAGTTTAAATTCATATTTGAGTCACTTCTAATATTTCTTATTGGATAATCAAGTTTCAATTCAAATCGTTTAAATTGTTTTAGTGGCAAAAAATTTCATCTGAATTGTTTAAGTGGTGAAAAATATTAACTGAATTAACATGACGAAGAAAAATGTGTGACCAAATGAAGGACTATTGAGTTCAAGATATGGATTTGAGCTTATCTTAATATTTTCCATCCATTGATCAAGTTTTGATCAAAACCACTAAAATTATTCTAGTAGCAAAAAATGTCGAATGAATTGTTTAAATGACGAAAACTGTCAACTGAATTGTGATGGCCAATAAAAATGCTAACCAATAAAGAAATATTGGGATCAAAGTATGGATTGAATCTTAATTTAATATCTCCAATTTGATAATCACGTTTTGATTCAAACAGTTGAAATTATTTTAGTGGAGAAAAATATTAACTGAATTGTTTAAGTGGCGAAAAATATCGACTGAATTGTTGAAGCAGATATAGGTGTTGTCCAAATGAAAGAAAGTTGAGCTCAAAATATATATTCAAGCTTATTTTAATCTTTGCCATCTAATTGCTAAATTTCCATCCAAATAATAAAGTCCTTTTTGCACCTAAATTCTAGCTGACTATGTCATCAAAAGGGTTGAAGAAAGCAAATAAGCTTTCTTTTGGCACAAAATAGAAATCATTTTTCTTCAACTAAGGCTATTTGGCAAAAGGCAGACAGGAAATGATTTTATGAAATATGGAGGAAAATAATCTACGTAAGAAAAGCTAGTAAATTTGTTTTCCTTCCTCGCCTCCCTCAACCTCTCTCTCTCTCTCTCTCTCTCTCTCTCTCTCTCTCTCTGAAAGCTCACTACCGTGCTCAGCATCTCTCCCTATTTTTAACATCTCAGCCTCACTCTCTAGCATTGCTCTACCGCTCTACCCATTGCTGAGATTCGTCTTCTCTCTCTCCTTCTCTCCCTCTCTCGCCATTGTTGAAGCACAAGCCGCCATCTAAGGAGAGTTGCTTGAAATTTGAGTTTTTGGGTAATTTTTGAGGTCTACAGTTTCAATTTTTGTAAAATTCTAGGATTTGGTTTGGGGATTTTTCTAACTTCAGCTTTGTTTTGGTTTGTTTCGCTTGTATGAGTTCTAGGGTTTGTCAAGAGCAGTTTACGAATTCTAAGGTTTGTAAATCACTATTAGGTAACTTTAAATCCATAACTCAATTCATTTTCTAGATATTTTTGCATGACCTGATTTGTAATATGCCTTAAACCTAGGTAAGGTTTTGGAGAAATTCATAAGGGAAGTTGTTGTGTGGAGAGTTTTGTCATCTGGCCATATTCTTGACACCATTGTTGATACTCTCTCGAAGGTAAGATTATTTATTTTGGTGTATGGTTTGATTTGATTTCAATGCTTGTTGATGTGGGTTTTTATTGGGTCTATGTTGGATAGCCTTTTAGTTTACACGTTGATGATTGATGTGCAAGTGAATCGATTTCTAGGGTAGCTCGATTTTAGATTATGAAGATTTGTTTGGAGTGGGGTTATTATTGGATTGTGGTTTTGGGTCTTCGTTTTTGCCATATTGTTAATACCCACTATCAAATCTTTCCGAGGTAAACATGAATTGGCTTTTCAGGAGTTCAGTTTTGTTGAGTTTCTCTTAGATTATGTTTATAGGGCTATAGTTTCATTTGATGTCTTAAATCCATTGTCTCATCTTTTAAAAGCTTCTTATTTTTCTATTATGATGAATGCTCTATTATGTCTTCCATAATTGACTACTGGCATGTAGTAGATATTAGTTTAAAGTAGTCTTTGGAAACTATAAGGATAGATTTTCTATTTGTTCACAGCAGAAATCTACACATTGTCCTCCCTCACTCCTTCGGTTCTTCCTACCCTTCCTTCTTTCCTGATTGATTTATTATTGGCATGTAGCTACAATGATTCTCAGTTTCAGCATTCATGATTACAATGATGCATATATTGATGTAAATGTATTCTTTCTACCATATGTTGGATCTGTTGATTCTAGAATTAGCTAGCTTAAGATGGCATTTGCCCCCCTCACATAGATGGAGGGAGAAAAACTCAATTATTCTTACATGTCTGTAGATGGTTGCTTTTTTAGGTTACCTTGGCTTTGTTCTTGCAATTTTTTAATGTTGATCATTACTTTTGCAATTTCTTTTCTTTTTTTAAAGAAGGAAATGTTTGTACACTTGTTAATCCTGGTAAGCATTTTTTTTTCTTTTACCTGGATGGCCAGTGATTTAAATAAAAAGGATGTTGTAGTCATTGGTGCTACCACTCCTCTTTTATGGGCTATGATAGTCTTGCTTAGGAACCATAATAATAGAGACACCGATAATGAAACTAGGGTTCCTAAAATCCCACATTAGCCTTATGTAAATAGAAATGTCGATCGAGAGAATCACATTTGAATGAGGCCTAGTCCTTTTTTCAAATTGTGTGAAATGCTTGAAAGGAGGGCACCTCTTATAAACACGAAGCATATGAGTGTGGGAGAGCAAGTTCTAATATTTCTTCACTTAATAGGTCACAATGTGAGGTTTAGGGCGATTAGAGGAAGATTTTTTCATTCTGCTTGGACCATTCGTAGCTATTTTCACATAGTTCTAGGAGCTATCTTAAATTTATATCCTAATTTTGTGCACCCGCCTAGCCCTTCAACCCCTTCTAAAATCTTTAATAACTCTAGATTTTATCCATGGTTTGAGGGTTGTATTGGAGCTTTAGATGGGACTTATGTGAGAGCATATGTTCCAATTGAAGATCAAGATAGGTATAGAAATAGAAAAGGTATATTATCCCAAAATGCCTGGGCCGCCATATCCTTTGACGACCTCAAATTGACATATGTTTTAGCCAGTTGGGAAGGATCGGCGTATGATTGTAGAATTCTAAATAATGCATTATCAAGAGAATTTCATGCTCTGAAAGGTATGAATTAGAAGTTTGTTTTGTTTCATGGAGTTTTCCCTTATTTGATTATGGTTTAATGAAACTTTTGAATGTTTGTAGAAAAGTATTTTTTGCTAGATTCTGGTTATGCTCTTCAAAAAGGCTTCCTCCCCCCATATAAGAATGTTCGTTATCATCTCAACTCCCCTCCAGTGAATGCTAAGGTTTTATTCAATCTATGGCATTCTTCCTTGAGGATTAGCATAGAAAGAGCATTCGGGGTGCTAAAAATCGATTTTATGCGTTGGATGCGGAGCCATTTGGGGAATTCAAGACTCAAGTGAAGGTTGTTCTTGTGCATTATTGTTACACAAGTTTCTTATAGGCATTGATCCAAATGACTAGATCATGAGAGATGTAGATTGAGAGTTCTCATGTGACATTTAGAGACCACTACTCTTATGAAGAGAAGTGTGAGAAGAAAAGTTAGCATAGAAAAGCAGTGTTATTAATGTGTTACCCTTTTTTTTGTGTTTTCTACTGCCCAAGGCAATGTTCATTGCCGTTTGTGTTATTAATGTGTTCTTTCTTTCTTATTGCTTGTATTATACTCAGTTTCCTTATTATAGCATGGACAAAAGGAAAATGGAAGATGTTAGCAAGGATAAGAAAACTCAATACTGTTGGTTAAAGCCAATGTTGAAGGAACTACTCAGGTTTTTGGCCAATGAGGTTAAATAGTGGAATTAACCGAACAACCATTTCAAGTCTAGTTCCTTTGTTACAGCACTGGATACGATATCAAAGAAATTCAATGCCAAATGTCTACTGGCTCAAGTTGACAATCATCTAAGAACCATGAAAACTGCTTGGGGCATCATAGCCAAACTTCGAAACCAATCAAGCTGTGGGTTGGATGTAAATATGAGGATGATTCGCATGTCTTCTAATGTGTACAACATCTATATTGAGGTAAGTTAATTGTATGTTGCCCAGTTGCTGTGAAGCTGTTAATTGAAATTAAAGAAGTATTCTCACTGGTTTGGCTAAGCTTAGTGTTATCAAACTATAGTCATTGAGAAACTTATATGTCTCATGTGGTCTTATGGTGTTATATGTCCTTATGGCTTTGACCTAGACAATTGCTAGTGTATTGCTAGTCTATGACAATTTGCATGATCCCTAGGGCATCCAATTGGCAGTTTTGTTTGGACAGTAGCTTTAGCTTTACTGTGATCATATGCATTTTGTTATGATATGGTTTAATAAGTTATTGTTTAACAGGGGAATCCAACTCATGAGAAGTATCTAAACAAGAAAATTGATATGTATGATGAAATAGTCATTGTAGTTAGAAAGAATATCGCTCGAGGAAGTGGTGGCAAGTTATTTGATGATGTTGAGATGTAGTCACATGGAACTACGAATCTAGAAGAAAAAGGTGATGGTGACTACAAGTTCATGAAAGAAAATGATAAACAATCGACTTCAAGAACGCCACTGGAATCCAAAAAAAGTCGAAAGAGAACCCATACAATTTGGGACTTCAAAATATCACCACCCAAATGGCAGAAGTCGTTATGACTCTATAAAGGATATATAAATCCAAGCTCGATGTCGACCTTCTTCATCAAGAAGTGATGAAAACCGAAAGGTTTGAAGAGGACTTTTTGCATAGTGCTTTCAGTCACTTGATAGAGTGTGAAAACCTTGCAAAGAGCTTTCTAACGAAGAGCAACAACTGAGAAGTATTTGACTTGAAAAATTCAAGAAGAACAATTGAATGAAATGATATTTCTCGTCCCCCTCACCCTATGTACTCCTTTCCCTGGCCCCTCATTTTCTGTCACTAAGGAAAACAAAGGTACTGTTAATAATAACTTTGTAAGACTTCTTTGATAACTAAGTTAATTGGTCATCTATTAGCTTAGCCTATTTGTACCAAACAATTGGAAATTATTGTCATAGAAAATGGTTTTTCATTCGACCAAACAGTAGAAAATGAAGTAGAAAGAAAATAATTTTTCATTCTACCAAACAACAGAAAATATAAGTGGAAAATCATTTTTCTTGAGGAAACATTTTCTATGGAAAAAATGATTTTTCGGGAAAATAATTTTCCCTCGAACCAAACACACTATGACGGGAAAATTATTTTCCATGAAATATAGTTTTTTGTCCTTTACTATGCCAAATAATAAAAATTAATTTTGGTTTGATTTTCCAGGAACATCATTTTTTCAAACCAAACACTACCTTAATTGGGAAATTAATTTAGGAGACACATACATTAGAAGTGGACAGTGAATAATGCTCTTATTTTACATTGAATTGCATTAAGTAAGATTCTATTTACATTTAAATAGGAAAGTAAATAACAAGTGTACTAAGTTCTATCTATCGTTCTAAGTGCGACAATAAGTAAAGCTATTTTTTAAAAAAAACTACTTTGGGTTTGATCATGTTCCATTGCCTAAGATGTTCCAGAAGATTTGAACTCGACAAATTTTTTTTTTAAAAAAATCTTTACCTAGAGTCACTTGGTTCTAGTATTCAATATTTCTTTCATGCAACTTGATTAAAAATTTCAACTCTGTTGAAAATGTTTTCTCAAACATTTTTGGGGACTCTAATTGGAAACGACTACTCTATTTGCAAAAATGTTTGTAACCATAATGTTACGTACGTCTAGATCTCCCCAAGTCCATAGAAGTGAGTGCCACACTAAAAGTTATTATTGCTATTATTTTTATGAAAGTTTTATTGGATAATATCTTATGATCTGACTATTGTATACGCTGATTATTACCAACCTTTGAAACTAGAGCTAAAGGAAAGAACATCAAGAGAAATTTTCTGTACAATGATCGTACGGATTATTTAGTACACTATAATAAAACCATGCTCATTACTGAAACTATATATTTCAAACTTCTATTACTGTAGGGTCTTTGTCTTCAACATGATTTTTTTTGCCCGCCGGGGCGGGGGGGGGGGGGGGGGGGGTGGTGTTGGCTGAACACAGAAGACACATCGCTGAACCCAAACTTAACCGCAACATATATATTATTTTCTTCTTGGTACTCACAGACACCTACATGAGGAATCAGAGATTCAGAACGGAACAAAGGTATGTGGTCCGCATAGGGCATGATGCAACACATGTAAGATGTAGTTTCAAGCATGAATTTCAAGCATAAACTTGAGGGTTGGCAAGGAGATAGTTTTCTACAGCCTTGAACATCTTCTGAATTGAGTCTTTTGCGGCCGCTATTTCCTCGTCGTTCACCACGGCATCTCCCTTGGTGTGGTAGTGTGCTACCATTGTGTAGTGGCATCCTGTACCTGTGGCCTGAAACTTGTTCTCATACACTGCGCTTTCAAGAGTGTTACCGAGCACGTCACCTTCAATGCTGGTGTACTTGATGTAGCGCTCGTCAAAATCAATCTCATCCACCCTGTTTTTTACGTACTTAAATGGACTCCCTACAGATGCATCAAATCATACCGAATATGTCAAGTATATTATGTTAATTCATACATAACCAACCTCATACTCTATTCTAGCCTCTTATAAGGTGGGAAGGCTCCATCCTTACCAAACCCACTATCAATGCCAGCATCCTAATTTAAGAGCTGAGCCGTGAGGATAAGGGAATGAGCAATAATAATGTTTAAAAGGTTAATAGAAACTAACATGTGATCCGTACGTGAGGGTAGATTATTAATTAGCTATGAAGGTCTAACTCCAAGAGTAGGCATCAACAGCTGCCTCCTAGGCATGTAAGCAGAAGTTATTACTGATGTAGTAACAATAACTTACCTTCAGGGAAGTTGATTTGCTTGATGCACCCAACAGCGGTGGAGTCACCTTGAACGAACTCAATATTCTTAGCAAACTCAGGGACGTTCTTGGCAAAGTTGTGGTTGTCTACGGCCAGAGCCTGAAACAACCGATTTGGGGCGACAGGGCTAGTAATGTCAGCCATTGTGTATGTGTGGACCATGGTGACTTGGTATGTACTAGTAGTGAAGTAGATAGTGAGCTATGGGATGTGCCTAACCTCGGAAGTTTGGCTTGGTATTTATAGCGTAAGAGGGGTTGCTTGGTAGTTGAAAAGAAGCTGTATGAAGCTTTAATTTTGCTGAATGCATATCGTGTAATCATAGCATGTATAGCAATTACGGGTGCATGGTCCACACATTAAATTGTACTTTTGAAATTTTGAGACAAGCACATGATATAGATATGCTTTGCAGAAGCATAATTCAAAAGAGGGTTGGTGGGAAAGACTCAACATGTCAAAAAGCATTGACGGAATAGGTATTTTGTATTCCCTAGTCGGAGAATTAGGTACCAAGCGTCGAATGAAGGATAGATCTTCAGAAAGATCTCAACAACTAACGCTTTTTTTTTTTTTTTTAACACAAAAAAATTACTTTATTATGCCATGGGTATAACCTTAGAAAAATTAAAATTTACAAGGAAATAAAGTACAAACAATTACTAACTACACACAAACAATTACTAACTGCACACAAACTATGAGCTAACACCTCAATGAGGATTCAAAGTGTCTTGTTACTGTTCATCAAGGACAAGAAGTTACAACCATAATCTTTTAAGAACCTATAGCTTACTTTTTTGGTGCTGATAAACGGAGAATAAAAATTGGGAAGACAAAATAAAATTACAAGGAAAAAAGGAGAATTGGCAAGATGAAATAAAATTAGATGGAAAAACAAAGAATGTCATAGGAGAAAATGGCCTATTAATATTTTGAGACAAATAAAGGTGAATAATAAAATTTAAAATGGGTGATTATGATTCTCTTAAACCATACTGCCTAATAAGCATATCTAATTTTTTGGTAGTTGTTGTTTGAGGTTTATGTTCAAGTCTTATTAAACATATATTTGCGCCATTTTTTCTTAAATTATGAAAAAAAGCACAGTCATGTTCAACCATGTAAAAAATGACCATTTTAACTACCCAACAGCCCACTATATAGTAGTAAACATACTTGCATGAGAGCATTATAAGTATATAATTCTCCATATTACTAGAATATACAATGTAATAAGACAAAGAAGAAGCAAAATACACCCATACTTGATATGCTTCATTAGCATTTCAGAAATATATGTTAGTCAAGTGATCTTTTTTTTTTAAAAAAAGAAAAACTATGACTGTGATGAGCAGTAGATATGTAAAATTTTTTAATTGCGTTAATAGTTGATCATGTTGCATGCAGCATGTGATAAATATTATTCAAGATAGTTAAAGAAAAATTTAATTTGCAAGAATGAGAAATTTGCGCTACTGTAATATATTTTCAGAAATGAGAAATTTTGTGGATATCCAAATAACTCTTAGGTTACGAATCTTTAATACATTTTGAATATTTTTATCTAAAAATATTTTTTCTGTTTAATTAAGGGTTTGGATGATGTATGTATGATACATATTTAATAGTAAGAAGTGTATGATTAAAATTACTAAAAAAAGCCAACCATATGTACGATATGATTATTTGTCGAAATTGTGTTGTCAAATGCTCAGTAATTTCTATTTCTTTAAATATTATAGATGACTGTACAAGGACAACAGTACAAAAAATACTTACATATTATTGTTGTTATCATTATTATTATTATTATTATTATCATCATCATCATCATCATTATTGCTCTAGCAAGAAATCATGCTTCTCGAATTCATGCCCTTTTCCCTAATTGTTCATCTTAGGTCTTCCAATAGCTGAAATTATATTCTATGATCGGAACATTCCATACCGAATTTGTTGCCCACCTCTAAAGCATTCATTACATTGTTTTGCAATTTCTTTTTAAATTGAACTCGACTCAATAAGATACGCATTTAAATTTTTTCTCTTCAATGATATGTGTGGCACTTTTGATATCTTATGTCATTTGCAATATGTGTGTTGCCCACCTATAAAGCGTTACATTATTTCGCAATTTCTTTTTAAATTGAACTCGGCTCAATAAGATTTAAATTTTTTTCTCTGTAGTGATATAAGTGGCACTTATGATATTCTATATCATTTTCATTATCTTATTTCGAAAAACAAAGTGACATAAATGCCCATGTTTGTCCCTTACTCCATCTGATTACCGTCTGTCCGTAGTCGGTGGTTGATTTCTTTCGCTCTTCGCTCCTTTCTTACCAGTATGTGTTTTGTTTCTCGCCCAATTTTATCCAATTTTTTATTTTTTATATTTAGGGCTCTTTTGGATCACGATTTTGGACACCTAGCTGTACTGGTGTATCCTTTCTTTCAAAATTTAATACAACAAGAAAAAACATTTGTGAGTACTTCAAAATAAACTCTCTATTTAATTATAGGAATAAGTTATTTACATTTTGATTCTGTCAACTTCAAAAAAAAAAAAAAAAAAAGGAGATCAATGTCAGATGGTGTTGCTTCTAAGTGGCAATGTGTTGGGTATTGAGCCATCTAAATGAACAAAAATCTACATTAAGAGAGCACCACTTTTAAGCGAGCAGTTAGTGCTTGTTTGAGATGGAGCACGGAGTCAATAAGAGTAGACATTGTTGAGAAATATAAGAGTAAGGATTAGCCCTTACTCTCCCTTACTCCTCTTTATTTCATTTTTCTAACACCACAATTTAGAATGTAAGGAGGATTAAAGTTATTTATTACTCGCCTTGTGCCATATTCATTGGAAAAAATGTATGTTTTTCTAGTCGTGTATTATTATCTAAGTTTGCATTTCCAAAAATGTGACCTTGTTTGCAAATACATTTAATGTAATTATTTTTGCATATTTTCTAAATTTGACTATAAATATGAAATGAAGGGAGTATAATAAAAGTAAATATTATTTTACTAAAATATCTTCCTACAGACTTCCTGTTAGCAAAATAGAAGAATATATATGTAAATTATTTCTTACTCATGATTTTCATCATACTATTTCAAACATTTGTAGGTTACCTACATTTATTTAGTCTTCCTTAATCTTATTAAAAATCTTAAACATAGGTAATGTATGAACTCTTATATCCCTTTACTATTACTCTTCCTTACTATTACAGAGCCTTACTAATAGCATATATGATAGGATATTATTGTATCCTATGTATTTTGTGTTGTCTCAAGAATATTGTTTTTTATTATCTCAGTTTTATATATATATATATATACACACACACACACAGAGACTTAGGACTCTTAGCGTGTGAGCCCCAGTTGTCTAAGAGTACTAGCAGCCACAGACATGCGAGGCAAAGGGTGGGGCCCGCGTGTCTGCTGCATGCCAATTTTGCCTCCCTAGCCGCCTTGAAACGCGTGTGACATGCGGGGGAGCACGCCTATGCATGTCTCCCCGCGGGTCACTATTTAGCTTTTTAAAATATTTTTTTGCTTTTTCTTTTTTTTTGAAGTAAGTATATAATTTTTAAATGATTTAAAAAATAGGTTGTGTGTTATAAGGTGAAACCATGATAAATATTTTTATTGGATGAGTAAAATTGAGTTTCATAGGTTGGAGAAGTGATGGAATGCAAGTTCCAAAATTGTGGAACTTTTACTGACGTGGCAGGTCAGAGTTCCAAAATTCGAAACTCCCACTGGGAATGCTTTAACACTTGTTCTTGGTATTAGAGCCCCAGAATTATCTCAAGTCCTAGCTATCACTTTCTTCCCTAGCATGCGCCATGACCTTCTTCTCAGCTGCAGCTCTCTCTATGTTTTCTAGTAGCGATGGTCACGCTTCCACCATCTTGCTTCAGTCTTGGAACCTCCGGCGTTTCCACTAAAGCCATGGTGAGAACCACAACCCCAATATCTCAATCACTTCCCGTGGTTAACTTTTCATAGGTTGATAATGCTGTTTCGTTCTTGTATTTATCACCCATGACTCAGTCCTTACCGCACTCCTCGACCTTTACAAAACAACCCTATCTCAGTAGGCTCCCTCCTTTTTACTTCTCTTATGTCCGACATTCCTCCACTTTTTGTTTCCAATAACCTCACTAGGCAATCTAGCTATGTGATGGACTTTTGCTCCACCAACAACCTCAATTCTCATGTTTATAGTAGTATACGAGTCTCTTCTCTCCTCACTTTATGGCCTTTAACGTAGTGATTCTTTTGCAACAACATCAGTATTCGCATCAATGACTAATATCACTAGTACCGTTACCATACTTGATGCATATCGAGACCTCCTTAACCTTGTGCTAAGGCAAAGTGACAGCTTCATCTATCCAAAGTTACTTGCCACCAAAATTCCAACACATAGGCCTACTTTATTATGGTAATTCACCTAGTAAATGGGCTCTAAAATTGAAGATCTATGACTCATTGGAAAGGTGTTTGAGTTTGCTATTGAGATATGTCAATATTTCAAGTAGATGTTTGTATTTAAATTCCTAAAATGCCGAAAATCTTATTGCAACAGTTCATGTTTTTACTAGTAAATTTGCTAAATTTGAGTTAAGCTTGTTTCCCGTATAATAATGACCAATTGATGCAAGTCTAAATTTTCTTAATTTCCTAAGACATATATTTTAGCTGCATGTGCTGCAAATTGGCATTTCATTCCATTTTTGAGAGAAATGGTTAAAATTAAGAGGAGTGTGCATAAAATTCAGTTTAAAGCAATACAGGTTTTAGCTCTATTTGAGGCGGTTCAAAGTTGACATTTCCCCAATATGGAATGAATCTACACCTACCAGGGAAGAGACTCCAAGTGGCAACACCCCTATTGGTGGAGCATAACCTTCTAGAAGCTTCTCAAAAAATTAAGAAGGAATCTTGGAAATTACAAACTCACGATAATTCACATTATCTTTGAATTTTTATTTATTTCTGTTGGGTTTTATGGCCCAAAATCTCGGGTTTAGGCACGGGGTGATCATGCTGCATGGGCACGGGCGTGCCGCGACATAGAAGACCGAAGAACAGAGCAGCAGAGAAGTGACACGGTGTGCCCGTGCCATGCGGCACGGTCGTGCCACATGGCACGACACGACCGTGCCGCCCTGGCACGACCGTGCCAGGGGAAATTTTCTGCCGACTTAAGTGACGGCTAGGGTTGCGCTTTGGTGACGGTTTTGGAAGGTGGTAGCTAGGGTTTTCAGGGGGAAATCCTACCTCGCAGACCCTATATAAAGGGGGTCTAGGGCCTTGTTTCAAAAGACTTCAGTACTCATAAACACATTGAGAGGTAAAAGTCGTTTGTGAGAGATTACAATAGAGAGATTGTAATTCTGCTCTTTGATCGAATCACTGAGGTGATTGTGATCGTGGTGTACTTTCCTGCTCATAGTGGATTGTTTTGGTGCTGTCGCCGTCCGTGGTTTTTCTCACATTGGGTTTTCCACGTTAAATTCCTGTGTTCTTATTCTCTTCCTATTATTCTGTTGTTTTGTTGATTGAATTTCTGATTTTCTATTGCATCCTATCGCTTCCGCTATACTGTTATTCTGATATTAATCCTAACAAGTGGTATCAGAGTTTTGGTTTAGGATGTCTTCAATCATGAAGGTAGACATTCAGAAGTTCGACGGGGAGATTAGCTTTAATCTCTGGAAGGTGCAGATGAGAGCGGTTCTCATTCAGCACGGGTTGTGGAAGGTTCTGAAGGGACCTCATGTCAAACCCGAGAAGACAACAGATGAGCAATGGGCTGAAGAACAGAAGAAGCGACGTGGGTCGTTGACGGAGGACGAATGGGAGGAACTGGAGCTGAAAGCGGTTTCAGCCATACAGTTGTGCTTGGCACCACATGTCTTGCGAGAGGTGCTTGATAAGACAACTGCGGTGGATCTTTGGGCTCGGCTGAAGGAACTCTACATGACGAAGAGTCTCGCCAACAAGATCCGTTTGAAGGAAAGGTTGTATACCTTTCGTATGACTGAAGGTACCCCTGTCCAAAAGCATTTGAATGAGTTTAACTCTATTCTTGTTGACTTGGAGAGTCTAGATGTGAAAGTTGAGGATGAAGATAAGGCTATTTTGCTTGTTGTGTCGTTACCCCCTTCTTATAAATACTTTAAGGAGATTATGCTATATAGTAATTCTAATACTATATCGTTTGAAGATGTCGTTTGAAGATGTTAAGTCAAACCTGTTGTCTAAAGAGAAGTTTGATCTTGACATTCATGATTCTGCTGAAGGATTAGCAGTAAGGAGTACAGCAACTGAAAAGGGGAACGGTAATAGGAGTAAGAACCGTTCTAAGTCTAAAAATCCTCATGCTGGTAAGACCTGCAATTATTGTGGTAAATTGGGTCATATTATTGCTAACTGCTGGAAACTGCAAAAGAAGAAGGAGAAAGAGGAAGATAATTCTGAGGAGCCTGCTAAAACTTCATTTGCTGAATCTGATTCTGATGGGGACGTTCTGTTTGCTACCTCTACTGAAGGGGGGAGTGATTCTGATTGGATTCTTGATTCTGGGTGTACCTATCATATGTGTCCTCACAAGGATTGGTTTTCAACATATGATCCAGTTGATTCAACTGTAGTTCACATGGGCAATAATGCCCAGTGTAATGTAACTGGAATTGGTACTGTTAAAATCAAGACTCATGATGGCGTTGTCAGGACCTTATCGAATGTTCGTCATGTTCCTGACTTGAAGTGTAACCTCATGTCGTTGGGCACCCTTGAATCCAAAGGGTGCAAATATTCAGCTGAAGGTGGAGTTCTGAAGGTCTCAAAGGGTAGTAGGATTCTGCTGAAGGGTTTGAGGCAAAGAGGCCTCTATGTCTTGCAGGCATCTACTGTGACAGGTTATATGAAGAAAAGTTCATATAAGTCATCTCCCAGAGCTAAGTTCAAGCATTGCTTGGACTTAGTTGGCATTCGCAGTTTTTGAGGGCCCTGCGGGGCATAGCCCCATAGGGGGGCATCACCCCTTGGGGTGTGACGACGACGACGGTAATTGAAGACTGGAGATTTTGGTCCAAGGTGGAGATTGTTGGATTTTATGGCCCAAAATCTCGGGTTTAGGCACGGGGTGACCATGCTGCATGGGCATGGGCGTGCCGCGACATAGAAGACCGAAGAACAGAGCAGCAGAGAAGTGACACGGTGTGCCCGTGCCATGTGGCATGGTCGTGCCACATGGCACGACACGACCGTGCCAGGGGAAATTTTCTGCCGACTTAAAGTGGCGGCTAGGGTTGCGCTTTGGTGACGGTTTTTGGAAGGTGGTAGCTAGGGTTTTCAGGGGGAAACCCTACCTCGCAGACCCTATATAAAGGGGTCTAGGGCCTTGTTTCAAAACACTTCAGTACTCATAAACACATTGAGAGGTAAAAGTCGTTTGTGAGAGATTACAATAAAGAGATTGTAATTCTGCTCTTTGATCGAATCACTGAGGTGATTGTGATCGTGGTGTACTTTCCTGCTCATAGTGAATTGTTCTGGTGCTGTCGCCGTCCGTGGTTTTCCCACATTGGGTTTCCACGTTAAATTCCTGTGTTCTTGTTCTCTTCCTATTGTTCTGTTGTTTATTGGTTGAATTTCTGATTTTCTATTGCATCCTATCGCTTCCGCTATACTGTTATTCTGATATTAATCCTAACAATTTCCTATGATAATTTGTAGGACTCTCATTGTTCCACTTGACCTACTAATGTATCAACTTATTCCCCTTATTTTGGGTGTTTAATTAAAGGTCCATTTCCATCATTGTAAAGACAAATTTGATTAACAAATGAATTGAGGCTAGATGCAATTTCCTATAAAAAAACTCTTAGTCTTTATCTTTGGTTTAAGATTGGTGATTTGGAGTCTTTTCTTTAATCTTTGGTAGCTTAAGCGTTTAGAAGAAAGATCAGGCAGAAAGTATTTATCCTTTTAGGATCCCCTTTTTTGGGGCTCTAATTTCACAATCACCTTGATTTTTAGAGATTGAATCGAAAGAGAAGCATCCACTTATTTGGGTCTTCTTTGAGTATTCATGATCTTAGGAATTTAAGGATTGTTCCTTAACAAGTTGGTATCCCAGCTACAGCTCATCTTTTGGTTGATGGATGAACTAAAACCTTCATCTCCATTGATTCAATCAAAACCCTCACACTTCATCCCAAATCCATCCCCACAAATTTACAGTCTGGTTTCACCAAGTTACTCTCATTTTTCCCTTTAACCAACCCCCCTTAGTCCATAAAGCACCCTAAAAAAGTCCAAACACAATTCCTAACCTAAAGATAACCCTGAACTCTACAAAAATGCCTTCTACTGGTATTTAATTGGTTGTGCTGACTAATTTCTCTAATATTGATTCATTTGATGTGCAAGCTAAGTAGTCCCTTACGTCTCTGATTATTTATCAAATTGTTTTCATCCAGGTCACACTGCTCTGTATTATCCCTGTTATTTTCCCGCCATGGCGCAAGCCCATTCATCCCAAACGACTCCCATGCCCTTGTAGCCCCTAAGTCTGGTGATGCTAATGACACTTTCTAGTATTCACTATCTCATCCCATATGACACCACTAGAATATATTATTTCTCATAAACTTCCCTATAATAGCAATAGTCATATTGTTATTTGAAACAAAAGTTGTCGGCTTGTTCGTCATGTTGGACAAGCTCATTTGAAAACCTCCTCCAAGCCTTTCACCCCTAATAATGATCTTTATGCACCACACCACCACACTTAAAATATAACAAGCTTTTTATGAAACAACTTTGTATTGATAATAATTATAAGATTTGTTTTGGCTCTTCATCTATTTATATTAAGGACAATCCATAGGGAGGCTTCTTCTCAAGGGTACCAATGATAGTGGTACCTCCAAACTCAGCCCTATTACCTCTCATCTTGCCTTAATTGCTATCCGAAGCTCCAGGGATGTTCGACATCAGAGGTTAGGTCACAGTGGTCTTAGGGTCTTAGATGCACTAAAGCATAAACATTTTACTTCCTGCAATTATAAGATTTCTAATAAGCGTGTTGCTTATAAAGTGAGCAAGGCCTATCAGTTACCTTTTACACCCGTTAAATATTGTTGCATCACGACATTGTTTTTAATACATTATCATGTCTGGCAGCCCTGTATTGTTTCCAACTTGGCAATTCATTATTGTGTTTGTTTCATGGATGATTGCGTTCATTACACTTGGATTTATCCGATTAAAGATAAATATAAGGTTTAAAATTTGTCAAAGGGACGCGAGTAATGAGTTTGACAACAAATGTCTAAAGGAGAAATTTCTAAATTGTGATATTCTTTTCATATGTCCTATCCGTAGACTCCAAAATAAAATAGAGTAGTCTAATGGAAACATCATCACATTGTCAAGCTAGTGTGAACAATGCTGATTGAAGCTTATTTACATGGAGAATTCTTAGGTGGATGCAGCTTATTTAATGAATTTTTGATTAATCATTTGCCTGGGCTGATTTTGGATTGTTATCCATTCTTTGAAAAACTAGTTAAGAGGATTCCTGATTATACATTTCTAAAGGTCTTTGGATGTGGACATTTTCCTGCCATTTTAATTTAGAATCATAAATTACTTCTATGGTCTAAATCGTGTGTTTTATTATGTGTACTTTCCACTATAAAGGTTACCGATGCCTCTAGAGGTCATGTTTATGTAAGCATGCATGTTTGATTTTTTCAAGATGTCTTCCCTTATTTAATATGTGGTTCAACCGCAGGCCTAAAAGCATTACACTTCTCCTACTCTTCTTGTGGTCTTTCGTCCATCAGGCTACATCCAATTCCTCTACCACTCACAATGAGAGGTGCATGACAATCTAACCTATCTACTTGAGCCTATTTCCCTTCATACCTCCCCTCATACCTCTAATAGGCCACCAACATGACCTATTGTAGACAACCAAAATGTTTCTCAATTTTTTTAATGCCCAATGATGAAACCTATGCCAAACCTATATATCTTGAGGCCTAGCAAGAATTAGAGTCTTTAATTAGCTCCCCAAAAGCTACATCTTAGGCGTGTCAAGTCATCAAGCCCAACCCCAACTTATGATCAGTGCGCTTTGGCCTTCGAGCCTATGCTTGCTTTACGTAAGCAATGAGGATGCGCATTACAAAAGACGGCTTGAGCTCTTGGAGTTGCTTATTGGGAGTCTATTGTTTCCCATGATTTTTTATGTTAGCGATCAAACCATAAAGAAAGCAAACGGATCCGGATCTGTCTTATTGACCGGCTTTTAGACTTTGAATTGGCAAGTGGTAAGGTACGGTTGGACGTGCCTGCAAAACCATATGATAATGTAGAGTAGGCTAGGATTGGAGATGAACATAGACAGTTATTTATTCTATCTATGCCTTCTTCTGTACTTCACTTCTGGTCAGTCTCATCGGTCTTCTGGCAATATCAGGCATATAATCGATTCTTTGACCCCTTGGTCGAGCAACCGCTGCATTTTCAGAATGGCCACAGCCTACATAATTCGTCTTCCCCTTTTCTAAGAGAAGAGGAGGTGGACTACCGAAATCTTGATTTCATTTACATCTTATTCATTGGTCTATCTATCGATCGTAGAGGAATGCCCACGGTCCTGACTTTGTTCCAACTAGGCCTGTGTAGCTTTCTTTCTTTCACTGAAGACCAAACAGGGGAGTAGTCGAATGCCACTAACCAAGTAGGTAATCCAGCACAGCATATGGCTTACAAAACAACAAAATGAAATTGCGATTGCATTTTTAGAGAAAGAGAATCAAGATCAGAAAGAAGAGTACGAAGCAGAGTTCCTTTTCCTTCGAACTCCCACTAACCCACGTCTAAGATACAGTTAGTGACCGATAGAGGAAAAGCTTCGCAATTCCAAGGGGATTGACAGAAAACCATTACAGACTAAAAGAGAAGGGAGGTCTGATGGTGAAGTACACTACAGAAGGAAAGGCTGGGAAAGACCACAAGAAGCTGGAGAAGGGACAGACCTCATCAACGGAGTTTTCTGATGAGCTTTCTTTCAAAAGGTTTGGCTCCGGAAGATGACCTGATGGAGGAAGAAAAGAAGGTTGGTGAGTCAAGCAGTCAGACCCAGGTTAAAGAAAATGAGCCAAAGTTTCCTTTTAAGTTAGGTAACTTACCTGATAAGGTGGATTAGAAGATGATCCTTACTTTGCCAAGAGAGTTCATGGCAAAAACCAATCTTTGGAAAGGGATGTGGTAGATACTCAGTAAGCTTGCCATGAGGTAGTGATGCCAAAAGTACCTGACGGAGGTTACCTGAAGAAGGTTCTTCTCATTATCACTGATTGTCTAACGAAGGAAAAGAGTATTGGAGCTTACCTGTTCTCCAGGTCTGTTATTAGGATAGGACAGAAGTCGAGGTGGCTGCACTGCACTTTATATCTTAAGCAGTGGGCTTCTTCCCTTCCTTTGTTAACTTCAAGGCTACGAAGGGTACTTTACTATGCTATTCAAAGTAGAGAGATAGATCATGCCTAAAAACAGCCATGACGATTCTATTATATATGTTACCACCTTCCCAAATCAAAGACAACTGATTCAAGAACAGCTGCTCACCTTGCTCAGTTTAAGGCGTAGAGAAAAGAGTTCAACAGAGGCACGGAATGGGAGAAGATGAGCTGTCTAAGACTCCTCAAAGCAAGAAGTTCCGAGACTGACTACTAGCCGCATGGAGTAGCCAGAAGAGAAGACTTTTTTCAAGCAAGCAAGAAAGAAGATAGGACAGACAGAGAAGATCAATCTTCTCAGCAAACTCAAAGCATGAGTTCTACCCTTTTGGAGTCCGGGATCAAAGAAGATGAGGGTAAGAAGGGAACTCAACACAGGCTGTTCTCAGAGCTTTGAAACGTAGTCATGGTAGATGAGAAGAAAGAAACTGACCTACTGAAACAGCAAATTGGGAAATACTCTATTCTGCGCCAGGTCGGGTTACGGGTTCATATCCGGGTTAGGCAAGGAAGAAGAGCAGCTAAAAGCCAACCGAAAACCGACATAGAATTCCATTGATCAGTTCGAATCCAATTCATGAGATGGCAGTGATCTATAATCAACTTAATTCTTCTGCATAAGAAGATGAGAAGTTTACCAAACCGTTGAGGATAGTTCTAGATCTCATCCCAAACCTACTACCGTAAGGGCTTTATTGAAACCGTTGAATTCGAAATATGGTAAAGTAGCTCCCGGATGGGGAACTACTCCTTTGATGGGAGTTGCAATGGATTTCTTTGTAATATTCCTATGTATTATTTTGTAAATTTCTAATTCTTCTGTTTTACTGGATGGAATTTCAATGAATTAAATCCACAAGAAAATGAAATCCAAAAGAACCAGAAACAGGAAGTTCTAGCCTTAAAATACAATACAAAATGAATTTTTCGGGTCCCGAATTCCATTTTTAAACCCCCTTTTGGTAGTCCAATCGCGAAATTTTTTTCTTTCTGTATTTCCGAAATATGAGTGTGTGACTTGTCATAATGGATCCTGTTGATAATACAAAAAATGAGTCTATCATTTTATCCTGATAGAGATGATTCTACCTCGTCGAATATTCATCCTAATATCTGGAACACGGAATATATAAAATATATCAAGAAATATTTGAACTATGATTCATATAAAATATTCTGACCTCTCAATCGGATTCAAAAAAATTTTCTTTTCAAAGAAAGAATTTAGAAGCTAGAAATTGAAAGATTTTTCTTCCTTCAAACTCCTCTTTATGCCTATTTTGTTTAATCAATAGACGAATTTCTTTTTCATTTTTAGTCATTATACCTATCCTATTGATTGAATAAGTGGTGATCCGATGGTTCTTACTTAAGGAATCTTTGGGCTTAGCTTTGGGGTTTTATTGAATCATCGTGGTTTGAGTATAAATCTGGGATTTCAATCAATTCTATAGGGTCTTAACAAGAGAAATTCCAATTAATGATTAAAAAAAAGTAAAAGCCACATTACACACAATAAAAAAAAATTGGGAAAGAGAATATTCAAGAGGCCTGTAGTAACAATCAACATAAAGACGAATGAGCCAACCTCATATTTTGGCATTATCCCCACAAAGAAGAACTTTCGGATTTTTATTCCTTCGTTTCTTTCGAAAAGAGAAAATCAGGGATTAATAAGTTTCAAACTTTCTATTCTATTATATATCCCTTTCAATCAGTATTTGGGTGTCTGCTTGAGCTGTACGAGATGAAATTCTCATATACAGGTTGATGAAGAGGAATTTCTGTGGTTTACCTATCTCAATAAAGTCTATGATTAGTTCAAAGAACGTCTCGAGATTCAGGTGATTGCAGATGATATAGCTAGTAAATATGTTCCTCCTCATGTCAACATATTTTATTGTGACGGAGGAATTACGCTTACTTTTTTTTTAGTACAGGTAGCTACTGGGTTTGCTATGACTTTTTACTATCGTCCAATCATTACTGAGGCTTTTGCTTCTGTTCAATATATAATGATTGAAGCTAACTTTGGTTGGTTAATACGATTGGTTCATTGGTGGTTGGCTTTTATGATGGTTCTAATGATGATCCTACATGTATCTCATATGTATCTCACCAGCGGGTTGAAAAAACCTCGCGAATTTACTTGGGTTATAGGTGTGGTTCTGGCTGTATTGACTGCTTTGTGTAACTGGTTATTCCTTACCTCGGGACCAAATTGGTTATTGGGCAGTGAAAATTGTAACAGGCATACCCGAAGCTATTCCTGTAATAGGATCACCTTTGGTAGAGTTATTATGTGGAAGTGCTAGGGTGGGACAATCCACTTTGACTCGTTTTTCTAGCTTACACACTTTTGTCTTGCCTCTTCTTACTGCCGTATTTATGTTAATGCACTTTCTAATGATACGTAAACAAGGTATTTCTAGTCCTTCATAGAATAGGAAAAGGGGGTATATTATAGATATTTATAATCAATCCTTTATTCCATGGGGGAACAAGAATAGTATTTCATTGCTACAAGTGTGGATTATTGAAAAGAATAATCCATATATTTGGACATTTTCCTGAAACTCCACGATACAATATTGTATTTAGTTATTTAACATAAGATCACTGGTTGAAGGTAATTCTCCGGAAAAAAATGAATTATGGGAGTGTGTGACTTGAACTATTGATTAGGCCGTGCAGGTATATGTCCATTTCTACCACATTAAAATTAATAATCGAATATATCTTTCGTCCAACCACCATATAAGTGAGTCCTATACATATAGAGAGAGGATAGGCTGGTTCGTTTAAAGAGAATCTATTCTATGTTCAACCCTGGATCATGTCATGCATGAACAGGCTCTGTAAGATCCAGTCGAATGTGTGATTTTGCATAATAGAATATATAATCTTTGTTTTATCATTTTTTTATTACTATTTGTTTGAATAGTATTCAAATGTGTTCATTTCCTATGCATCGACCTGATCCATAATACTATCGGAGTGAAACAGGGATCTAAAGAACAATAGAGGCGTCACTATATTAGTAACAAGTAAACCCTATGCTATGTAAATATATATATATAAATAAAGATTTTATGTAAAGTTGAAATCTCCATTTGGGAGATAAACACCAAACACAAGGTATGAGACGACCCAGAAAGTATTTCATCCTGATTAACTCTGTAGGCCTACTTGGGTATTGAGCATTTATTTTGAAGAGCAAAATTCCTTCTCATGGAAAATTACAACTCTGGAAAGGAATATCTAAGAAATTGGTTCTTACGAAGAACCTTTTATTTGGATATGGATAAGATACATACTTTATGGAATATTGGATTCATTTGGTTCTTTTGATTCTTGCTCGAGCCGGATGATGAAAAATGATCATGTCCGGTTCTTTCAGAGGATGAATTGAATCTATAAGAATTCACCTATCCTAATAACAAAAAAACTGACTTGAATGATCCTGTATTAAGGGCTAAATTGGCAAAAGGGATGGGTCATAATTATTATGGCAAGCCCGCATGGCCTAATGATCTTTTATATATTTTTTCTAGTAGTCATTCGTTGTACTATTACATGTAACGTAGGCTTAGCGGTTCTAGAACCATCAATGATTGGTGAGCCTGTGGATCCCTTTGTAACTTCTTTGGAACCCGAATGGTATTTTTTTCCCGTATTTCAAATACTTCGTACAGTACCCAATAGGTTATTAGGCGTTCTTTTAATGGTCTTAGTACCTGTGGGATTATTAACAGTTCTTTTTTGGAGAATGTTAATAAATTCAGAAATCCTTTTCGTTTTCCAGTAGCGACAACTGTCTTTTTGGTTGGTACCCCGGTGGCCCTTTGGTTAGGTATTGGAGCAACATTACCTATTGATAAATCCCTAACTTTAGGCCTTTTTCAAATTGATTCAATTGTAAAATAAGACAACACGTGTATCTAGGGAATAGTCGCTTCAAAAGTGAATTTACCCTGGATACATCTATGAAATTGAATGAAATTATGGGTGTACTCGGATTCAATATTCAATCAACCTTTTTCTTCTTTTATTTTTTTTGTCAATCAATTGCGAAATATTTTTCGTTAGTGTCCAATATTTGTTTTGCATCTTCTGTGCAAAAATGCTCAATTTTAATAAGATCTTCGTGACTCTTATTCAAAAGGTCCAATTATATATGTATATTGGACTTTTTGAGGCAATTATAGATCCTAGGTAGCAATTCTAATTGATCAATCAAAATGTATTTCAATGCTTTTTTGATTTTCTTTTTACTTAGTTCAGTCAATCTGTTATGAAAGGTAAAAGGGGTAAAGAAACTTTGTGTTGATTGTCCTATAACTGTAAGTTTTCTTCTTCCGCATGTAGAAAAGGAATAAATAAATCAATTCAACTCCGGGAAGCTTTATAAAGGGCTTCTTTCGGAGTTCAACTTCCTTTTATCCATATTTTGAGAAAAAGTCTCCCTTATTTTTCATTCCCATAAGAATGAATACTATGATTCACGTTTCGAATAGGTATGAATAGAGCATTTATAGGGTAACTTCCGTCTTGAAAGTTATTTGCCGCTTTTATACAATATCCATGATTTCTCTCGAGTTGTAATCCAATATACAAATCAATTGGTTCTGTCACGCCAGCTATATGCTGTGTGTTATCAACTATTTCGACATAAGGTGGCAAGATGATATCTTGAACAGTTACACATCTAGGGCCCCTAACACAAATAGACACCTCATAAGTTTCATATAGATTACTTCCCAATGCAATTTCTTTCAAATTCATTAAAATTTCGTGTACTGATTCTTGAATACCTACTATGGTAGAGTATTCATGTGGTATTTTCTCAGATTTTGCACGTGTGATACATGTTCCTTCTATTTCTCCAAGCAAAGCTCTTCGCATCGTAAAGCCTATTGTGTCAGCTTGACCTTTTATCAGTGGAGATAGAATAAAGCGCCCATAATGAAGACATTTATGATCTGTTAAAGACGTGTGTAGAAAGAAAAATGGAAGAAACTTTTATAGAAATAAATGATTCTCTAATATGATCAATATTTCATAATATTACCGGCAAGGGGTAATCTCATTTGAGACTCATCGCCCAAATCGAACCCATTCTCCCTTGCTATGCGTCAAACTTATTCTTCGATCCTTCCTTATGCTTCACATACTTTTCTTTCCATGGAAGGAGAAAGAATGGAATGAATATTAGACATTTCCGCTGATGAGGATGAAGACACAGGAACAATAGTATCTTCATAGTATTAGGTGGGGATGGGGACAATGGAGGGCACTCTATATCCTTAAGCAAAGGGGTTAGGCTTTCTTCCTTAAAGTCCACGGGGGTAATGGGGCAGGTTATCCTGTGGCTTCAATTTAGTTTTCATAGCATATAGATATATCTATTACGACCAGCGCAGTTGTTTATATTTCCTTTTTGTTTTACAAGGCAAAGTGCACTGAGTTACTTGCGAAAGTCATAACGAGTAAGGCAACGGGGGTGTGCAACGTCCTTGCCTATATTCTATTTAAAGAAACCCGATCATCAGCAGAGGCCCTTCCCCCCAGATCACGTCTAGGTAACCTCATTTCTTTAGATATTCTAGTTAGACCGCCTAAAATTAGGAAAAAATTAGTGAAAGGAGCTGCTTCCCCTTCCCTCATCTCTTGGCATCTTGATCTTTTGTTGTAATGAAGAAGGAACAGCACCCAAAGGCATGATTACATGGCCTACCCAGTAACAAATTCAAAAAAGCAGGGATATGGAATTCAATATTCACAACCACTGGCCCTCACTAACCCTCGACCGCTTCGTAGCCTCTTTCTAGGCTGTGTTTGACTTCTTCAAAGACGAAAGACAACCAGAGTCTTTGCTCCCTGGATAAGTCCCATTCGATGTCATAACTGATGCTTGAAACATCTTCTTCTATCTTCTCAGTCTTCGATTGATCATTCTCTGCTTCATAGAGGAGGAGGTTCCTAGCTAACAAGGAAGCGGGATTTGAAATAGAGGTCAATTCTAAACTCGATCTAACACCAATTGACCGACACCATTCCTGAAGAAATGAAGATCGTTGCAAGAAGACCCCCCACCAAGACGTGTAAATGGTAGAAATTCTACAGCACTAGAATGAACCTTAGGCTTGAGATGTCAACACGTGATTTGTTTCACTCATTCCATTCGTTTCTTCTAGTCTAACGAGTAAGACAACGAATGTACAAAGTGAAAGGCCTATGCTTCCTTTACCGAGATCTAAGTCAGTCAGTTTTCTTTTCTCCATTTGCTAATACAAGGAGGAAGAGCTTACTATCATAGTAGTAGTTCCGTTGGGTTCCCATAGCAGAGAAAAAGAGCTATTCCAAATCGAATGAATAAGAGGTCAGGAAGCCCAACCAGACTACGGCTACGGCTCCAAGTGAGGAGGGCGTCTTTTTTCTTCTGATTAGCAGCGTTCGGTCTCAAGCTATTGGCTCAGTACCCATCCCTTTTCTGGCATTAGAGCTCAAAAAACTTAGATTCCAAGCACAAAAGGGATGAAGAAAAGATCCGTTCCTCCAGCCAGTTTCAGGTTTCAGTATTTTTTTTTTTTTAAGAGATCTTTTTTCTCTTTGGCTTGCTCTTGTTCTATCGTTGAATTTCCCCGTTTAACACAATGACGGTTTGATCTCGATGCCCGGTGGCAAAGGAAGCGAAGCAACTATACAACGATTGTCGTCACTTACGTTATCGGATTCGTAGATCTCATGACGGATGTTGCCATCATTGGGTTCGAATCCACGGCTAGGTATATGCCTCTTGAAATCATTTTGGGAGACCTTGTTACAACTAACTGCTATTATTGAAATATGACAGGGGAAACAAAACTTTTATGTTCGGGTAGGGAAAGGTTAGTCAAGCTTTCGTTCCTTCCCGAATGAGATCTTGGGCAAAAATACAAAAGAGAGTGCCCTCCCACACTTAAGGCATTGTGTTCAACCTTCTATGCTATGTCTGAATTGTGCGTTAAAGAAAGGTATGGATATTCTGTGTGAGGGCACGTGCCTTCTTAACTCCAAGCAGGGAAAATCAGCTTACCTATCTTGTCTTTCGCGGATTCACCAGACTGTTGCGACAGTAGTGCTACAAGTCAGCCTCAGGAGACAAACCTCTTGCTCCCACTCCTTGGCCGGGTGAGAAGCGAGAGTCGATTTCATCACAAAGAGAGATTAGCATATAGAAAAATAGAAACTACTATAACTACTATGGAATATGCATAAGGAGAGTCAGCCTTTGCCATTTTGGGTAGACGGACACGGACTCATTTCATTCTATGCGTTAAAGACTAAGCATAGTAGTCCTTAGGCCAGGCCCCGATTAAGCTCGGTTTAGCGTGCGTAAGAATCCCAGTCATTCAATCCAAAAGAACAGGGTGGTGTGATGCTACGCTTCTTAGTACAAGTTCTGACTTCTAGGCTAGCTTCCTTTGTTTGGCCACCCTTTCTTAAGACAGTTTAGTTGCTTATCTGATTCCATGCTTATGATTCAATTCTTCTTGGAAACCAAGTCATTAGACAAGACCTGTCTGCGGATTCGATTCCTACGCTGAAAAACCTTGGACTATAATAATAATTGATTTCCGCTCACCTCGTGTACCTATCTATTCTCTTCCTCGAGCCAATGCCGGATGAAGCTGAATCTGTAAATGCGCTGGCGTCCTCTACTCCAGCTTCTGAGGATCCCGCACCAGCGGAGCAACTAGAAGTAATAGAAAGGAAAAAAGAGGAATTGCACCGACTGGTTTGATCCTAGATCCGTCACTTCTATGAACGGGGTAGGCCCCGATGGCAGCTTTGTGAAAATGAAGAGGATGAGAGGCTCCGGTACTCCCATCAGGCATATTTCGTAATAAGAGAGAATTTGGAACCGAAAACCATTGATGATTATCAGATGTGGTTGGATTATCTTCCGAGTAATCCAGAACTACTATACCCATTTTCTAAAAAGGAGTTACCTCCAAGGGGTGGTATAGTCGTCACTCTTTATATCAGATGAGGGTGATTAATGTGCATATGACACATAATCGTGAAGGTGTAGTCTATCTTCTCATACCTAAAGAGGGGATAAAGACGACGCTTAAGACGACGAGACAGAGATTCAGCTGCCTTTCACCTGGCCTGCAGAACTGTGATAGGACCTTAGGGTCAGTCACAGAGGGAGAGGTGTGCTTAACACTTTTTTCATGGATCTATTGCTCAAGACCGCAGGTCGATCAACAAAAAGTGAAAGATTTTAAGAGATTTTCAAAGAGAAAATAAGGTGCATCTCTTAATAGGTCAACATGTGAATATAGGCTATAAGACTAGTCACTTCAGTTCTATCCTTGGATTCATTAAGAAAGGAAGTATTTTAATACTTGCATATTCGTACCTACTTGGCTTTAGGAACTGTGACAGGACCCTAGGACTAGTCACTTCAGTCGAAGACGAGGATTAATCGACGTCTTTAAGACATGTTAATAGACCTACGGTGGGTCAATCCAACCCGGTCCCCTAGCCTACCATCCGGTATAAGCAAAGCAGTCTCCTCCACTTACCCCTACTTTTGAGCTCTAGCCTAGCCCCTAAACATTATCATCTTCATACGTTCCGAAAACATTGAAATTTCAGAATGACTTGACATTCTTCTAATTCTGTAACAGCTACTTACTCAAAGACTGCAACCGTCGCCCTGTTAGTGACTTTAGTTAGCTTATAGCTCTTATGCCTTTGTGTTCCATACTCGGTACTAAACTCCAAAAATTAAGAAGTGAATAGGACCTTTTAGAGCCTACTGATTAGTTAGCAGCGATAATCATCTATTCAACAACAACTTAGTCAGAAGTAGCAGATTAGATTCTGACTTGCCTCCCAGATCTCAAGGGATTTCAACTCAATAGAAATACTAATTCTGGACTGGCTTGATACTTTATGTTAGGCCTAAGGGCTTTCTCATACTTTGAAGATACTTAACATCGGCTATATCAGAGTCCAAGACTTCATTATAAAAGTAGCATTTCCCTATTATCAAATCGACAGGATAGAACAGGGACCTAGCGGCCAAAGTCTTTGATTTCGTATCGAGTAGTTCAGTGACTCGGGGCTGGAAGGGAGGAAGATAAAGACTAATTCATTCACAAGACTGGCTTCACACAAATCTAACTCATAATCTCCAACTCTGCCTTCGGACTGACTTCCTTTCAACTCTGTCTCACGAACGCTAAAAGATTACATAAAAGTTGCTTTTCTAGTTTGTTGATTTAGAGAGTACACAACCACAAGAGGGGGGTGAATTGTGGTGTCCGATTTTCGCAAGTTGCTAGCAAACAGTCTGAGACCCTGTTCGCACAGGTTGTTCCTGAGATAAGCAGAAGCGAAAATCCAACAAAATTTAATGCGGAAATGATGGACACAGGATTTTTACGTGGAAAACACCTCTAGCCCAACTGAGGTTAAAAACCACGACCTACCTCATGTAGGATTTAAACACTTCACTAAACGGGCTAAACACGTTACAATAGTAACACACCTTGTTACAACTTGTAACACACGTAACTTGTCTTCCCTAAGACGAGTTACCCCACGTCCAAAATCCCCTTGATTTGGACACACACTCTTCTCACTCTTGTGAAAGAAGAATATAAAGGAAAAACACCCTATTACAATGCTTCTTTAACTAAGCTAATATAGGGTACAATGAAGTCCTAGTATGCCAACTTTGAAAGCTCAATTAATTCACTCACAAGGCTCGGTTTTCTTTTCAAACGTTTTAGCTCATGAACTCAGATTTTTTTCTCTTTGAAAACCGATGTCTCCAAGATTGTAAGAAGCCGCCTTTTATAGTGCTTGGAAAACAATTCATCAAATTTTTGGAAACTAAAAAATCTGAAGAATATAGAATCCTTTACCCACAAGGGATGGAAAAACTATTTCTGAAATTTTTGGAAACTAAAATCCTAGAGAAAATAGAATCCTTTAGCTATAAGGGGTAAGGTGACATGAGCTGAAAAACACTTCCTGAACCGCGTGCATAAGGCGGTGTTCTTTAGCAGCTAGCCCATGTTTTTCTCAACTACCTTATCCACTTGCCAAAAATTGGATATTCTTTTTATTCAAAAAGATTTTGCAAATCCCTTAAGATTTTTGATAACCGTTTTTTAGGGTAAGGAATAAGATACTCCATAGAAAAATCTTTCTTGCAAATCTTTGAAGAAGCTGCTCAAAATCCAAAAGATAAAAATCGTGCAAAGCAGTTTTTCGCAGCTTATTCGGGAAACACCCTGATCGCCCTGTTCCCAAGGTTGTTCTGAAGGGTGATCCGAAATATTTTCGAAAAGCAAAACCGTTTCCAGTGAGTGGTAAATTAAAACTTTCTAATTGGCATATTAACAAGAGTCTAAAAATATAAAACCAAATCAGATCAAGACATCTTGTTGTAACCACTAGTCATCTTGTAGAACGACTTTGCTGCAAAGGCTTCACAGAACCTGTTTGTCACAGCTGCACTTATATCTTATGTTTCAAACACTTCATAGGATATGCTTCAAAACACCTTACAGAGCCTGTTCCTCATGGTTGTTCTTACATCGCTGACTTGAGTACCTGTTCTTGATAAACCATTAGTCAAGCAGTTTTAATATATTGAAGAACAGCAGTAAGATCCTGTTGGTAAAGCCTGTTTGGAACAACAACAACTACTACAACACTTGGATTTGTTATCATCAAAACTTTATACATTCTAACAAATTCCCCCTTTTTGATGATGACAAACTAAGTGACCATATTGACTTTCAAGGACAACTGAAGTGATTAGTGCCAATTATTTATAGGACCGACAATTCACATGAAGCAGTCAGTATCGAAAGAGTGTAAGAAATTTAACTCGTCCATGGCAAAACTAAAACCATATTGGTCATCCTAACTTCTCCCTTTTGGCATCATTAAAAAGTAGGGGCGAACAGTCAAACAGAGGGTGTTTGCTATCACCACCACTTGGGTAATGGAGGAAAGGCAACAGGCGATACACTCAAGTGTGTTGGTACGGTAATGAGATTGGCCATCCTAGTCACACACAAGCAATTCACAACAGAAAGCAAGCAAGGCAAAGCCAATCAAAAAACAAGATAACCTGTCATTCACCAAACGAGTGCAGCAGAAGGTACAAACTAGCAAGAGTAGTGAGAAGTGAGAACAGGTTATAAGGACAACAGATGGGGGGTTGATTAGAGAGCAGGAGGGGAAAATTTTGCTGAGAGGGAAGAGAGAAGGGCGAGGATATCTTCATGGCGTTTTGCATTGAGAGTCTTTTCCTCGTCCAGGGCAGCCTTTACCGCAGTAAGCTCAGCACTGAGTCGAGAGTTTTCTTCCAAAGCAGCCTCAAGCTTGACTGAGGAACTGCCAGGAACAGGAGGACGGGGTGTTCTGGTCCCCTGTTCTGAGGCAGACCCCTCAACCAAAGTGTATCCACACCACATAAGGGTGTTACTCCCAATCTCATCAATGAACTGAGCACCCACCTTCTTCTGTAGAGTCACCTCAAAGTGCTCAAACACACTAGTCAAGAAGAAGCCGTATCCTAGGTCATGTTCCCTGGAGGTGTTTGCAATTCTTGCTATGTGGCGAATCATGATGGCAGGAAGGTTGATTTGCTCTTCCTTATCCATCAGATCCATCAAACATTGATCCATGGCATCAGCAAGATTGCGACCCTGGCCCCTGGGGATGACATTCTTGATGATAAACCAGAATATCAATTGATGGAGCGATGTCATGTCCCCTTTCTTCAAGGACTTGGGTGTTTGGAGGCTTGATTGCTTACTAAATTTCTGGGAGAGCTCCAGCAGCCTGGCTGTCCCTAGAATAGTCTTGTCTTCTCTCGCATATATATCAAAGCCCGTGGAGGGAATCCCTAGAATTTCCCCTAATATCTTCGCATCAAAGTGAAGCTGCTTCCCATTAACAATACTTGTCACCACTCCTTCAGTGACAGTACAGTTGGCATAGAACTCTGCCAACTCATGTACAGAACACCCCAGCTGGGTGTTTGTAAACAACTCATACCACCCCTGTGCACGCAGCTTATGCAGAAACATCCCAAGACCCTGTTCCTCAAAATATTTGACCTTTATAATTTTGCCCCTGACAACCCGTCTCTGAATCAATTGGGTCAGTTTGGCTGAGATTGCAGACGGAGTAGATTTCTTGGCTCGTTTAGGTTAGGGCTCAGTAGGAGGGTCTTGGGTAGAGGCATGTTTGAGGGAGGCTTTTCTCTTGGGAGTTTTGAGGGGTGATGGTTTTGGTATAGGAAGAGGCTTATCCTCTGAGGACTCTGAGAACACGGGCGTGCCCTGTTTGAAGGCAGTGTTCTCAGTGTCGCTATCTGATGAAGGCTCAGAGGAGGAATCAATCTCCTCAACAACAGGGGCTGACTGTTTGGCAGAACGAGGAGTGGAGTGAAAAGCTATTCGGGCTGATTTTCTTGTGGGTCTGTTTGTGGGTTTGGCCAAAGAGGGGATTTGTGGTCTTGGTTTGACAAGGGGTTCACTTTTTGAGGGCTCTTCAGTCTGGCCGCTTTTAGGCCTTGATGGTGGTCATGTTCTTGGCATTCTAGTACGCCTACCCACAATTTTGTACCGATTGCGTTTCTCACCGGTTGGTGGTACCGGTGTGGCTTGTTCAGTTTTGGCAGGGGCCTCCTCCAGTTGACCACTACTTCGCCCTTCTTCTCTTGACAAATCCTCTCCTAGGTTCTCCTTAAAAACTTCAGGCCTTATTTCTGACCCTGTTTCCTGCTCAGGAAACAGCCTAAACGAATTGATGTCATCTAATCCATGGTCCAACAGAAAACGTTCATCTAAAGCCCCAACTTCACTTTCAGATGCCCTAACAAGTTCTTGGGTTAACATGCGCCCGTTTCACCAAACAAAATCAATTCCCACCCAAATTTGTATGGGATGTCTTCCAATTTCAAATCACTGTTCTAAGGTCGATACTTTTCAAAAACCCAAAAGGTTTATAGGCAATGGGTCGAGGAGGTTCAGTATTTTTACCTTCCATGAGGGCCGTCAGAAATTGTGTAGGTGCAAACAGGGCTGTGGCTGTTTGCAAGGCTGTGCCCTGTGTCTGGTTGCCCTGGGTCAAGGTCGAGGAGCTCTCGAAGCTAATGGGGAATGCCATTTTTCAGAGGAAGGAGAGAGATTAGGGTTTCTTAAACAGAGTTTCAAAGCAAGAGAGTTTCGGTGGAGGTGAGAGATTGAGCAAGAGCTTTAAAGGGAGAGAGAGACGTGCGAAATCTTTAAAAGATTTTGCCCGTTTTTGCAACGGACTTTAGCATTTATTGCGCACGCCTCGGGAAGAGATTAGCAGTTTTTCAATTTGTTGCACACATTTGACAAACAAGAGGCGTACCTGTTCTTGATGCTTGTTCTTGAGGTTACTTGCTCGGTAACATTGGACAATAAGGGCAATCTCATTAGACCTCAACGAGTGTCAGCAAGTTGCAAACCTCACATATGCTAAACATAGCACACAAGTTGATTGCAAACAAAAATTTAACATGTTCTACCCGTCACTTTTAAATTTTGCAAACAGGGAGAGAGAACAGGTTGGTCAGATTGTTCTAATTAAGCCTAGTTCGAGTCTATTCCTTTCAAATTGTTCTCCACTCAATGCCTTTGTGAATATATCAGCAATTTGATTTTCAGTGGCATAAAAATTCATTAAGATTACTCCTTTTTCAACATTGTCTCTTAGAAAATGATGACGAATGTCAATATGTTTTGTTCTTTTGTGTTGACATAGATTTTTGGCAATGTTAATTGCACTTGTATTGTTACAATAAATAGGAATGCATCCTATGTCAACACGAAAGTCCTTGAGTTGTTGTCTTATCCATAATAACTGAGCACAACAAGATGCAGCTGCCACATACTCAGCTTCTGCTGTGGACAAGGCAACAGAGAGTTGTTTCTTGGTTGCCCAAGATACCAAACAAGGTCCAAGAAAGTGAGCCATACCTGAGGTGTTTTTTTTATCAACCAAGAAACCTGCATAATCAACATCAGCATACCCAACAAGATCGAAGTTGCACCCTCTAGGATACTATAAGGCTAGATCAGGTGTATGTTTTAAGTATCTTAAAATCCTTTTTACAGCCTTAAGATGAGTTTCTTTAGGGTTAGACTGAAAACGTGCACATAGACCAACACTGAAAACAATGTCAGGTCTACTAGCCGTCAGGTATAGGAGTGACCCTATCATGCCCCTATAGGATTTCTCCTCAACTGAGGGACTACCATCATCCATTACTAACCTGGTTGAGGGAGAGATGGGAGTATCAATGGGCTTGGCCGACTCCATCTTAAAACGCTTAAGTAACTCTCTGATATACTTTTGTTGATGGATCATGGTGCCGTTTGAGGTTTGCTTGATTTGCAAGCCTAGAAAGAAATTAAGCTCACCCATCATGCTCATTTCAAACTCACTCCTCATCATTTTTGAAAATTCATTGCACAAATCATGATGAGTTGCACCAAATATGATGTCATCGACATATACTTGGACAATCAACAAATGTTCCCCCTTAGATTTTAGAAACAAGGTATTGTCTACCTTGCCTCTTGTAAAACCATTTTCTAATAAAAAGCTTGACAACCGCTCATACCAAGCTCTAGGGGCTTGTTTTAAACCATAAAGTGCTTTGTCAAGTTTGAAAACATAGTTAGGAAATTCATTACTTACAAAACCAGGGGGTTGTTTGACATACACTTTCTCTTTAAGGTACCCATTTAGAAACGCACTTTTAACATCCATTTGATATAACTTGATCTCCATGTGGGCTGCAAAAGCTATCAAGATTCGAATGGCTTCCATCCTTACAACAGGTGCAAAAGTCTCTTCATAATCAATTCCCTCTTCTTGGTTGTAGCCTTGAACCACCAGCCGGGCCTTGTTCCTAGTGACTGTTCCGCACTCATCTAGCTTGTTACGGAACACCCACTTGGTTCCAATGATTGTTCTATCCTCTGGCCGTGGCACAAAGTGCCATACCTTGTTTCTTTCGAACTGATGGAGTTCTTCTTGCATGGCTGTGACCCAATCTGAATCTGCAAGAGCTTCATTAATATTCTTAGGCTCAATTTTTGAGAGAAAAGCATAGAAAGCACAGAAATTTTTAAGCTTAGATCTAGTTTGAACTCCTGCATTAATATCAAACAAAATTTGATCAAGAGGATGTGAACTTTGGTATGTCCATGATCGTGGTGAAAGTGGGTTTACAGATATGCTCTCCATCCTAGCTGGAATACTTGGCGAAACAAGTTCAGCACCTGTTCCCAAGCCTGTTTGGGAGCCTATTCCTGAAATTATCTCAGAAGGGTTCGGCTGATGTTGTCCCGAACAGGGTTCCACCCTGTTTCCCCCTGTTTGGTTCACACCCTGCCTACCTTCCTGAAGAACAGCTTCAGGTCTTGATCCCTCAGGTTGATCCTTACCTGGTTCATCTTGAAGCAGCATGTCTTTTCTAGCAAGACCTAGTTCGAGGTCTTCCTCCTGTGCATCATTCTCACTTAGAGAGTTAGTTTCATCGAAAAGCACATGCACACTTTCTTCAACACACAAGGTTCTCTTATTAAACACTTTGTATGCCTTACTATGTGAGGAGTAACCGAGGAATATTGCCTCGTCACTCCTTGGATCAAATTTCCCTAAGGCATCCTTTCCATTATTATGCACAAAACATTTACACCCAAAAACTCTCAAATGCAAAATATTTGGTTTTCTTCCTTTGAGGATCTCATAAGGAGTTTTGTTAAGAACAGGTCTAATCATGCATCTATTTATAATGTAACATGATGTGTTTAAAGCTTCAGCCCAAAAATTTCTAGGAAGACCACTAGCAACAAGCATTGTTCTAGTCATGTTCTCTAGAGTACGATTTTTGCGCTCTACCACCCCGTTCTGTTGGGGTGTTCTTGGAGCTGAAAAATTGTGATCAACACCATGCTCATTACAATAGTCAATAAAGCTCGAATTTTCAAATTCTGTACCATGGTCAGACGTTATGCATACCAAAGAGTGTCCTACCCTCTTTTCAGTCTTTTTAATGAAAGCAAGAAATTTTTCAAAATTTTCATCTTTAGAAGCCAAAAACAAAGTCCAAGTGAAACGAGAGTAGTCATCCACTATCACAAGCACATACCTCTTGCCACCTCGGCTCATGATTCTCATTGGACCACATAGATCCATATGTATTAATTCAAGGGGTCGAGTAGTGCTTATACACTTTTTAGACTTAAATGAATTTTTGACTTGTTTGCCTTTGGCACATGCATCACATACCTTGTCATCATTGAATTTGATGGAAGGTAAGCCAACTACTAAATCTTTGGTTACAAGTTTGTTCAAAAGAGAGTGGCTTGCATGACCTAGTCTTTTGTGCCAAAGCATAACATCATCTTTTAAGGCACTCAAACAAGTCAAATTATTTTGGGGAAGAGTAGAAATACACACTTTATAAACATTTTTGTGTCGCTTCCCCCTCAACACAACATCTCCTGTGTTCATGTTTACAACCAAGCAACGTGTTGGAGAGAACACTACTAGGTTGTCTTTGTCACACAGTTGGGACACACTTAGCAAGTTGTGTTTTAAACCATCCCCAAAATAAACATTGTCAATTGAATGGGAGAGTGACTCACCTATCTTACCTATACCGACAATTGTCCTAGATTTGCAGTTTCCAAATGCCACACTCCCTCCTTCTGATGCTGTAAGTGAGAGAAAATTTGATTTTTCACCAGTCATATGCCTCGAACACCCACTGTCAACATACCACAGTTGCCTGTTCCCTAGACTGTTTGCTGCACTGTTTGCTGGCTGTTTGTAGGGTTGTTCTCTCTCACTTCAGCCTGCAAAACAAATCAAGGGTTAGTTTTGGGAACCCAGATCCACTTGGGTCCCATTCCTTTAGACGTGTAAATCTCATCTTTCCTAACCCACATTTGTTTTACATGCACTGAGTTCTTTTTAATGGCATACTTTCTTATAGGACAAGCATATCGATAATGCCCCGTTTTACCACAATGAAAACAAACAATATTTTCAGGTAATCCCACATATTTGTTATTCACTGGGTAGGTCATCTTAGGCACAAAACCTAGTCCTCTTCTATTTTGACTATGATGAGTGTTTAACCATTCCAACGCCCTTGAGGACCTGTTCCAGAGCTTGTTTGTGGCAAGGTCCGATTCTAAGTGTTTTATTTTTTCAAGCAAGTTTCTATTTTCTTCCAGCAAAGACTCGACCGTACCTTTTAAGTCAAGAGATTCTTTTTCTGGCTCAGTCAGTTTAGTGGAACAAGTCTCTTCTTTCATGAGTAGAGTTTCTTTAAGCGCATTGATGTTTTCATGCAAGGCAAGAGTCTCTTTGTCAACTTCAAGCTTTTCTAATTTAAGGGTTTCATTTTCAAGTTCTAAATCTCGAACATCCCCTTTTAATTCAGCACATATATCCATTATATTGTATACTAATTTCTCAAGAGTTGATTTATTTAGACCACGTACCTTGTTCTTGAGTTGAGTCAGACTATCCGTTGACCCATCATCTGAATCAGTGTCACTCCTTGCCATGAGTGCTACATCAGCTTCCCCAGCTTCAGACCCTTCCTCATCCTCACTTGAATCTCCCCAGGCCGCGAGCATAGCTTTTGAGAATCTTTTCGCTGAGCTGCTTACACCCTGTTTCCTTCCCTGTTTTCTGGGGTGTTCGGGTTCTTGTTCTTCCTTGTGCAGTGGGCAGTTTCTCACAATGTGGTCCAGCTTACCACACTTGAAACACCCAGTGAACTGTTCCCGAGGGGTGTTCCTAGCTTTGCCGAAGTCCTTCCTTTTGATGTTTTCTTTGACTTTCTTGAAGAACTTCTTAAATTTTTGAGTCATCATGGCAATCTCCTCCTCCTCAGAATCAGAATCATCTTCTAAGGCCTTTAGTGCAAGACCTCGTTCTCTCTTTGTCTCATCTTTCTGTTGAGAATATTTCCTAAGTTCATATGTTTGGAGGTTTCCAATCAGCTCATCTAGGGTGATCTTGTTCATGTCCTTAGCTTCTTGGATGGCCGTTACTTTTGCTTCCCAAGAATGAGGTAAAATTCTTAGGATCTTCCTTACCAATTCTTCGGTGGTGAAGGATTTTCCCAAGGATTTCAACTCATTCGTTATGTGAGTGAAGCGAGTGTACATGTCCATCACACTTTCCCGATCACCCATCTCGAACAGCTCATACTTTCTCATAAGCAATTCAATCCGGGATTGCTTTACTTGATTGGTCCCTTCGTGAGCTACTTGCAAAGCATCCCAGATTTCTTTGGCCGACTCACATTCAGATATGCGAGTATATTCATCAGGACCTAGGCCAAAATATAGGAGTTTCTTGGCCTTGCATTCTTCTCCATCATCTTGTAATCTTCAGCATTGAACTCCTTAGGCTCCTTGGGGATTGACTTTCCATCTTCAGTTGTTTTCTTAGGGATGAGTGGTCCATGCTTGATGAGCATCCACAACTCATAGTCCTCGGCTTGGATGTAGTTTTCCATCCTATTCTTCCACCAACTATAGTGTTGGCCATTAAAGTATGGTGGACGAGTTATGGATTGACCTTCAAGCATGCCTTGTGGAGTACTCATCTTCAAGGATCTCTCAAAGGTGTTAGCTTTTCAAAGGAGAACCTGCTCTTGATACCACGTGTTGATTTAGAGAGTACACAACCACAAGAGGGGGGGTGAATTGTGGTGTCCGATTTTCGCAAGTTGCTGGCAAACAGTCTGAGACCCTGTTCGCACAGGTTGTTCCTGAGATAAGCAGAAGCGAAAATCCAACAAAATTGAATGCGGAAATAATGGACACAGGATTTTTACGTGGAAAACACCTCTAGCCCAACTGAGGTTAAAAACCACGACCTACCTCATGTAGGATTTAAACACTTCACTAAACGGGCTAAACACGTTACAATAGTAACACACCTTGTTACAACTTGTAACACATGTAACTTGTCTTCCCTAAGACGAGTTACCCCACGTCCAAAATCCCCTTGATTTGGACACACACTCTTCTCACTCTTGTGAAAGAAGAATATAAAGGAAAAACACCCTATTACAATGCTTCTTTAACTAAGCTAATATAGGGTACAATGAAGTCCTAGTATGCCAACTTTGAAAGCTCAATTAATTCACTCACAAGGCTCGGTTTTCTTTTCAAACGTTTTAGCTCATGAACTCAGATTTTTTTCTCTTTGAAAACCGATGTCTCCAAGATTGTAAGAAGCCGCCTTTTATAGTGCTTGGAAAACAATTCATCAAATTTTTGGAAACTAAAAAATCTGAAGAATATAGAATCCTTTACCCACAAGGGATGGAAAAACTATTTCTGAAATTTTTGGAAACTAAAATCCTAGAGAAAATAGAATCCTTTAGCTATAAGGGGTAAGGTGACATGAGCTGAAAAACACTTCCTGAACCGCGTGCATAAGGCGGTGTTCTTTAGTAGCTAGCCCATGTTTTTCTCAACTACCTTATCCACTTAGTAAAAATTGGATATTCTTTTTATTGAAAAAGATTTTGCAAATCCCTTAAAATTTTTGATAACCGTTTTTAGGGTAAGGAATAAGATACTCCATAGAAAAATCTTTCTTGCAAATCTTTGAAGAAGCTGCTCAAAATCCAAAAGATAAAAATCGTGCAAAGCAGTTTTTCGCAGCTTATTCGGGAAACACCCTGATCGCCCTGTTCCCAAGGTTGTTCTGAAGGGTGATCCGAAATATTTTCCGAAAAGCAAAACCGTTTCCAGTGAGTGGTAAATTAAAACTTTCTAATTGGCATATTAACAAGAGTCTAAAAATATAAAACCAAATCAGATCAAGACATCTTGTTGTAACCACTAGTCATCTTGTAGAACGACTTTGCTGCAAAGGCTTCACAGAACCTGTTTGTCACAGCTGCACTTATATCTTATGTTTCAAACACTTCATATGATATGCTTCAAAACACCTTACAGAGCCTGTTCCTCATGGTTGTTCTTACATCGCTGACTTGAGTACCTGTTCTTGATAAACCATTAGTCAAGCAGTTTTAATATATTGAAGAACAGCAGTAAGACCCTGTTGGTAAAGCCTATTTGGAACAACAACAACTACTACAACACTTGGATTTGTTATTATCAAAACCTTATACATTCTAACATAGTTGAATTTCTGACTTGACTTTTCTACCAGACAGACAAAGCAGGGTAGTGGACCAGAGGATTCTCTACAAAGTCAGGGATTGAACCATAAGGCCAGTCTGAGCCTAGATCAGAGCAGAGGTTTGAAGATACTATGGATCTCTTAGCTTATAAAGTGGCTATAGTCCCCAGATCTGGGTTGAGGATTAGATAAAAAGACTTAGGTTTCCTACTTTAAGAGGTTTGGAGTTACGCTTGTTGATTGCTCCCGGCTGGCTTTAGCCTGGAATAGCTTAAAATTGCGTCATTGATTGATCTTGGGCACAATAGGCCCGGGGCTTATCCTCATCAGTAAGTGATTCGATGCTGTCAACTTATAAACACTAAGGCATTTCTGACCTTTCTTACCAGAGGCAGGGGATTGCGAAGAGCTAGATCAATGAAGCTAGCTCCGGCTTATCTTTCTCACTCAGGTCGGTCGTTAACTAAGAGGCTACCTTATCCTCTGTCCTCGTTCTGGTGGGTTTGGGAATAGTAGAATTCGGAAGATTTGGAAGAGATAAAGGGAAATGGGCTTCGACCACTCTTCTTTTGATCCCGGGTAAGATCCGGTATGAGGAAGTGATTCCAAGGGAAGATCCTACTTCATTTGCTCAGTCAGTTACCGGTGGAATAGCCAGGGGGAATAGGCTGAGAAGCCAAAGTCTGTCTATTTTTCACAACTGGGACTTAGAAGAGAAATAAATCAAAGGCGCACGGAGCTATATCTCCCGCCAATGATCATGCTCATCCCTAATAAGCCTGTGGCACCATATTGAATTTAATGATGAATTCAGTAAAGTATGCTTGCAGTGCAGGTCTTTATTAAAAGAATCAGTCTATTTCATAGGGGATCTTCCCTAGGTTGCTTTTCCTAAACCCTTGGGAACTTAGTGCCAGGAATTAGCAGGTCTTTACTTAGAGTAGAGGGCCTAAGCTAAAAGATCAATAGGCTCGTTAACACATTAACGGATGAGTCAGACTTGAGCTGTAGGTTTAGACTCTGTCCCGCTCTCTTTAGTAAGATTGAGAGCTAGAATTTGGTTAGGCTACAGGAATTGTAGCAGTTAGAGAAGTCCCTCGAAGCGAGATCAGGCAGGTGTGTTGTCCTACCTTAAGTGATGGTGAAAGAAATTTCCTTCAAGGAGGATTTTCAGGGTGGAATTATATTATCAGGGAGATCGTGCAATTGTGGAAAAGCCTAAGTAAGGGGTTAGGTCAAGGATGTAGCACAGTTGAGGGGTGAACCTTGTAAAAACAAGTGTGCCAACAATCTTCCATCTTCTCCCTCACTTCACTTTATTTACAGTCTTTATATTATGTTCAGTGCATTGACTATTTATATTAAGTGCCCTTCTGCATACATTGACAGAGTCTGCATCAACTAAATTGGGCTAAAGTTTTCATTTGGCATTATTGGTCAATCACCCTATTCACCATCCCTGACGGGTGAGTTAATCTACTAAGGGACCTAATAGGATACCTAAGAAATCCTAAATCTCTTGAAAGAGGAGTCTTTTGATCTTGAGAAGAGAACATACTGACTTATATGAGAGCCAGGGATCATAACAAGGGAGCATCCGATGAGAGAGTTCGTTCCATGAGAGTAGGGGTACCGTATGATATCCAGGTAGCCTTGGATCATATCCGTCATAAGAAGGTTGCAAAAGGAAGAGTTGATGGTTTCCAAGGATGGATGAACAACTCCACACCCTCTCCTTAATTAAGGAGTCACTTTCGTAGCTAGTTCACAAGGAGTGTTAGTGTGCGGGTATTATACAGAATAAGGTTGTTAGCGTTGAAGTAGGAGTTCCATCCCTAACTAGCGTGCCAGCCCAATAGGAACGAACCAAACTTCCTTCAAAAGGCATCTAACGTAGACCTGCCAATCAATACTATGCCATCCCTTTATATCGGCTTCGCATGCAAGCAACCTTGATCCGAAACATCTTTGCCTTAGATTCATTATGCTCAGCAGCTCCAACAAACCAACTTCTTTTTGCCGCCTAAAACTCTGCTAAGAAAGCGCTGCTTGTCGTCAGCGATACTACAGAATATTCAAGATATTCTTTTAGACCCACTAATTGACAAGCAGAAGACTAAGGATTTGGCTAGCTATCAAATAGATAGCAGAGGGAGCCCAAGTCCCAATAATTCTATTACCACGCCCTCAAGACAGGGATGAAGCCTTTGATTTAGATGCTTTCGTCACTCTTTGCTCTTTACTGGAGGAAGATTGAGAGTGGAATTAGTCTATTGATTTCTCTTCCCCTCTAGTTGAATCAGATCTTATAGAGGCAACAAAGAAGTTAGAAAAATCATAGATTGAGTTACCAAGGAGCTCAGTCTAGTATTCATTGAATCAAGTCCCAATCCCAGGACTCCAACACCCATAAAAGATCCAATAAAGAAAAGAAGCCTTGGTTTAGCCCCGTCAATTCTCTTACTATGATTCTATCTGGCTCAGCCGCCTCTCTTCCAAAACCTGGTGAATCAATTAGAAATGAGAAAATACCATGGAAAGATAATCATCTCCTGCTTATCCCGCCTAATCTCATCCATGGGAAGTTCAGCAAGTCAGATTCTTTCTTGTTGGTATAATAGCCCCACCCCTTTCGAAAGAGAAGGTGGAGAACTCGAAAACTATTTTGGTGCTGCATTTCCAGATATTCCCCAGGATGTTAGGGAGGAAAGAAAATTCCATAGATAGTATAATCCTTGATCTGGTAAGGGATCTTTAGAATCTTCCCCTAAAACGCTCCTTTGTCAAATCTTTTATCCGCACATCAGTCGAAGACATAGACTGTAATTAGATCTTGACCTCTCTTTGAACGTCAGCATCTCTGTCCCGCAGGCTTCTTTGGGAGTTACTCATTATGGGTGTGCGAAGTTATAATTGAAGCGGGGATTAGGGATGGAGGGTGTTAGAATATTTGCTTTTGGGAAGTGAAGATCCGGGAATTTCAACTTCATCTTAGCCTGCTGAAGGGCTTGGTAACTAGATCGAGGATGCTGAGCTATTTCTGAGTTCTATTCCTAACCAAAAATCCCCACAATATGCAAAAGATGAATCTTCGCCTGATTAATCTAAGGTCGGGACTTGTATCAAAGATAGAAAGAAAAATCTGACTCCATCATTAGGGACTAGATGCCCTGTAACTTACCAGTGAAGAAGCCTAGGGCTAAGGGAAATTGAAACTAGTATTAAGACATTAATCTTCAAACTCTCACTAGTTTAAAGCTCCTAACCGGATTCTAGTTTAATAAGCCTTTACTTAACTCCCTTAATAGAAAATTCATTCCAATAGAACATAAATAGAAAAGTCTATGGGAAGTTACTGAGGCTATGAAAGCCTAATCTTTAGTGTCGGGGTAAGAAAACTTCTTAAAGTCATCAATTCTCTTCCTATGCCCATTTTATCACTTCAAAAAAACCTTGGATTGAGCTAGTTAGGATAACGTTAGGCAAGCTTTGGAAATAAGGATGGGTTAGTGCGTAGTTTAGGGAGATAGAGTTGAAAGCGTTAAGTCTTCTATCGTTATCATTGGGCACCTCACTACGTAAGCTGCCTAAGCATCAGAAAATGCTGACAGATAAGCTAGAGCTAGCGCTTAATCTATTACACGTCCAGGAAGAGAGAAGAGATGGAGAAGCCAGATATCAGGCATTCTATTCTAGATAGATCAAATTAGGTCTAATCCAAACAACTGGGACTACTAACTACGTAATAGTGGGGACCATTAGGCCTTTCTCCTTGGTATGAAATGCCAGTCACAAGGCAATCTCTTTCTCTTAGAGAGCTCACTTCTATCTGTCATAGTATAGATCAAAGTCTAACTCCAATAACAACATAAAATAACCTTTTTTTAGGCCGCCACTGACTTACACTTAGATGTCTCCCTTAATCTTCAATCTATTCCCAATCTCTCAAGAGTAGATTGAAGTCTATCTCGGGGGAGGAAGAAGACCACTAGAAGGTAACTAAAGAAAGCTAGTCTAAAGGCTGACCCGGCTTGAAAGTGGATTAGAAAGTGTTTCAAGTCTAATAGACTATACTTAATCTAATAATAGTAGGATTAAGTCCTTACACGGGAGCTTTAGAAGTAAGAAAGTTAAGAATCTGGTTCAAGCATCCTGTCTGACTTCGTCACCAATCCAATAGGGCAAAAGAACTACGTAAGCAGACAGTTAAGACTTATGGCTTTAGGGCCAAAGATCTCTGGATCCCGCCTCTTTGGAGTCAGATGGATTGAGTTTTGACGGGTTCATCTCTTTTAGCAGCAAATAACGGGCTAAAGGCAGTAGAAATAAAGTGAAATCCTTCCGTAGAGGCTAAGTCCCTGAGGGACTTTAGAGGTTCAAGTTTAGCAAAGATCAAATCTTTGAGGTTAGATAGAAATGTTGGATTGAAAATGAGTTCCCATTAGCTCCCCAAGGTAATTCTTTACTGAACTCGAGCTTTTTCATAAGGCTTAGAATTCAGTCCTGGAGTCTGACGTGTTGCTATCTAATCCTTTACAGATCTAGTAGGAAAGGTTAGCCTATCAAGCATTAGATGGGATTTCATTCATTTCTTTTATTGATGAAAGCTGTATGAAGTATCTTCCATCTATGATTACGAGGAGGTCACTCTTTCAATTTTTTATATGTGAAAGCAATTAATCTGACTTCACGGGATTCTCATCCGATTCCGTGCTCTAAGGTCATAGAGCCTAGTTAACCTAAGATTGATATAAATTCTGTTAGTCTTCCGTCAAGGAAGTCTACTAGTAGAAGTCAAGTGGTAGAAGTAGGCTTGGTTATCTAGTTAACAGGCCAACCTTATACAGACCTGCTTTAAAGCATACTCGATCTATTTTTAGTTAGACCGTCCCCGTTGTGATGCCTTTGTGACGGAGGAAATTCCATATAATGAGCAGCCATATCCCTTCTAATCTATTTCCTTTCTCGCTTACTATTTCTTGTTCTTGGTTGATGCTTTCTTCCTGTCCTGCCGAAAGAAAGGATTTGATTATCCATTGGATTGAGATACTTGTACAAAGTTATGAATGCCCTTTAATGGACTCTGATCCTCTTTCAGAGAAGTGATACGTAGTCCCGGATTGAAGATTGAAGTAAGAATACTAGGGTTTAGTGCGTAGTTAGAGCTAACATATAAATCCAGCATCAAGTCTTGACGTCATACCGATCCAATTCCCTAGCTTGCTCCATGGTTACATTGTGAGGAAAGTCCACGGTGACCTAGTATTGAAGCTACTACTTTGAACTGAGCCTAAAGGTTATTACAATAGATGGGCTTGAAAGGATGACTGAGTGAAGCAACAGGGACTAAAAAGTCTCTTATTCCCCTACCGGGCCTAAACCCTTTGAATCTATTCCTAGGTCTTCCAGAAAGGTGGATTGCTCATTGCTTGAGTAGAGTATAGAATAGAATGCTATAGCGGCTAACTGCAAAATAGGTATTTTTTAGTCGTCTATCTAATCTTACTAAAAGCCAGGAGGAAGTAGAGCCAAGGAAGGCTTAAAGCAAAGCGTCGATGTTTTGAGAGCATGGAATCATACTTCCTGAGCCTACACCCAGCTATTCCAGTAGATTCACCGGGGAAACAAACTATTACTATAGAAATGCTGCCTTAGAAGCTTTTCTATCTACTAGAAAAGCGGAAATCAGTCTTTTTGAGTGAGCGGATTTCTAAATCGATAAAGGAAAGAGTAAAGAAAGAAAACATTCGCCTTTTTTGGCTTACGGGCTCAACTGCAAGTCTTGAGTATGAAATGTTATTGTCTCCTGTTTCCGAGTTCGTTGTTCCGTGGGGAAGAAAAAACATTAGAAATTTATAGGGCTCAGTAGAATGCTTTCATTACTCCACTAAATCATAATCTACAGCAATCTCATATTATGAGATTTTCGGCAAATCTTTCCTTCTCTTTTCTTTGCTTTTCTTTGCCTCGTTAGGCTATTCTACTACTAATCTCCCAAGTTAATCTCCAAAAATTCTCTTTTACGCTAAAATCAAAAGATGAATCTCGTTTTTCAGACTTTGCAGAGAATCAAGCATACTTAACATCAGCAATGAAAGACGGAAGGACTTCTTAGTTGGTTGTTTTCGGGTCTACCGGTTCACGTAGTAATACTCCTTTCTTCAGCTCATTCGTAGTGAAATGACTCGGTTTCGCAAGGAAATAAGACACCTACTGGATCTGTTTGTAATGCTTTACTAACGAAATCCTCTATAACTTAATAAGCCTAAACGTCAAACCTTACTATACGCATCCAAGCCTACTTCCAGACTAGTTTCCGTAATTGCATGGTAACAATACCATTAGAATGTAGAATGCCTTTCTCAGCATTTCCTCGAATAGCAGTTGAAGCTGAGAAATGAAGCTAAAGTGCACAGCCTTTTAAACTGATTCCCAGCATTATTATATGTAATTTGTTGATTGCATACCTTCGCTGAAGCTGAGGCAGAATCCTTTTTTTAGGCTGTGCCTATAGTTACTACTTCAATGGCTTTTTTCTATTCACGCGAAACTTCCTCCATCAAAGTTATGAGTGAACTGAATAGGTTAGACATTAAGGAAAGATTTAAGAAGGCAGGATTAAATACACTTAATACTACGTGACTCTTAAAGCTACTAAGATAGATAGAAGTGTCTTTTTACCAGAGCAGTCTTTCCATCCCAGCCCTTAGCAGGCTAGCGGGGTACCACAGGAAAGAGTGCAGCTACTAAGCTACAACTCCACAATCCTTCGTGCCCCGGGCCTCCTCTAGAAGATAAAAAAGAGTGATTGGTCCTCATCCCAGTGATTCAATTACTACTCCAGGATCTTTCCGTCTCAGTTCTACCTTACAGAGGAAATAGAAGATGTTTTCCAAGAGTTCTAAAAAGAACCACTTCCATGCTATCACACAGAAGGTCGTACACCACCTCGATGTCTATAGTCAAAAACTCACGTTTACAACCTCATGTGACTGAATGTGACTGATTAGACCTCAGAAAAGAAGGGTGTCGTAGTTAGCACTTTTTCATTCCTAAGGCTGCCAACAGCCAAAGAAGGACTAATTCATTATGGAAAGATAAAGATAGAAAAGAAAGCATGAATTCTTAGAATCTTCTTGGTCACGAAGGAGAATAATGTAATAGAATCAGTTAAGAAAATATATACCCGCACTAAAGACTAAGCTAGTTCTATTGAATGAGACCTCACCCTTTCAATCTTACTTCCTCTTCCTATAGACGCGGAGTCCCTTGCTTCTTTGTCTACTTTAACACCTTGCGTTAGCGAGCTAATTTTAATTTCTTTAAGAAAGGCCCCTAACACTTCAAAGTGGCATAGGAGTAATAACAATTCCAGGAATTACAATACTCAGACTTCACAAACTAAGGGCATTAAAGTCTCCAATATCAATGCTCAACAACTAAACAAATGGCCCTACAATAGAGCTAGGCATGCCTAAAAAAGGCATGGTGTACAAGATAGCCTCCAGCAAAGGACTTATTTCGAATCCCGAATTGAAAGCCATAGGAACAAAGCTTGAGGAGTACTGTGACTTCCATTAAGCCATCAAACCAAAGGGCACTTCACTGATGTGTGTAGAACTCTCAGAAGAGTAGCCCAGGATCTCATAAATAAAGGATCCATTATTCCACCATCACCTAAGTCAAGTGTTGCTGCGAATCCACTTCCTAAGCACGAACTACCTCGAGATGATGATGAGGTGGACTATACCTACCTAATGAATTTCATTATAAAGAAAGGAAGCTAACAAGGGTAGATGAGGCAGCCCTCGGGGAAATTGAAAAATAAGGTGTTCTACACTGCACCACCTCATGCGAGCATACCATTTGAATCCATCATTCTAACGGGATGGGGTCCAGATGTTGAAGAATAAGATCGTCAGAAGGAAGATATGGACATAGACATGGACTGGATGAGTTTACTGATGCCATGACCATAGATTGCTATGAAGAAATGAACTTAGATGAATTACCAGCACCTAGTAATAATGATTGCATGGTGCTTGATCTCAATGACTTTATTGAGGAAGATTGCATCAATGCCATCACTAGAAATAGAAGACAGTACCAAAGAAATCCTCTACCAATCGATAAAATCAAGCTTGACCCAATGCCATAAGAGGGTCTTATCCTTAAACAACTAAAAAAGACTCAAGTGTCTATCTCGATCTGGAGTCTTATAAAGTCCTCATACCAACCATCGCCAAGCCTTGAGTAAGTACAACGTGAGACTTCGCCAGAAACATTGGTGGCAACATTGATGAATGCTACCAGGACAGCCGCCATTAATTTCATTGACAAAGACCTTTCTGTCCTAAAGGTAGAAGTTCTTACTTCAAGGCACTCTACATTAGAGTAATGGCTTAGGGAAATCCCTACAAAGTAAGTTAAATAGTACTCATAGACAATGGCTTAGCTTTGAATGTCTGTCCATTAAAGGTTGCAACTGAGGCTTGAGGTATCAGATTTCACTCCTTCTGACTTGATTGTTAAGTCATATGATAGTACCAAAAGAGAGGTCTTAGGTGTAGCCACCTTGGATGTGAGCATTGGACCGTATGCTCAGGAGAGCATGAAAAGACTTTCCCAAGTAATATGACTTTGACTTTACAGTACTCAATTTCATCGAGCCTGAATGTTTTAATCTATTAGTTGCACCAAACCAAAGCGGTGCCATCCTCTATGCACCAGAAAAAGAAATTCTCCCTCGTTGGTAACCTAAAAAGGGATTTGCATAGAAAACATTCAATGTCGATCATGCTCGAGTAGTAGAAATCCAACCTGAGGCTTCTTTGTTTTCTTTCTACTTCTTTCTAGGCTTAAGGGCTTTATTAAAGTATGAAATCTCTTCTTCCGAAGCCTAATCATACTGTCGGAAAGAATCAAGCATGTAAAGGAGCCCATCCTAATTCTATTTCCCAATCCAATCAAGAAAATAGTCTGTGTTCTTAGGGTGGACCCTTTTTGGACCAAACCGAGTTCTTACTTGATGCATTCTAACCGCGTATACTATGATAAGTAGATAAGATTTTATCTAATGAGATCCGACTGACAAGATGAATTTGCTAAGTGATGGTTTATTATTTTTGTATTTTTTTAATTCAACTCCATTTATCCATTAGCCACTATAAATGGGAAGCTACCCCAGGGTTTGGCATGCTGAAGATTTTGGAGGAAATATGCAGAAAAAATAGCAACACAAGAGAGATACATAGGTTTGTGAGAGAGCATCACACAGTCTAAATCTTGTTGGGTTCACCGAATAAAGCAAATCGGTCAACATTAGGCTGATAGCCAAATTTCTATTTTCTTGATTTCGTTTGTTTTATTACGTAGTTGTGCAGTTGTATCGAGGAAGATACAGTTTTTGGCAATCAAGCTACCTCTAGCCTACTGTAATTATTTGTGATTGTCCTTTTTATTCATCTTTTGTTTGACCTTGGATTTAGATTGTTATTTGACTTGCTAAGTTTTCACATGCGACATGCTTTTGTATTTAGGCATGTGTTTGGTAGGGTTGAAAACCATTTTTTTAAAAAACTATTTTTCATATAAAATAATTTTTCCTGTAAAATGATTTTCAGCTCATATTTTCAATTGTTTGGTAAAAAGGAAAATGGAGTTTCTGGAAAATGAGTTTGATTAGCAAAAAATGAATAAAAAAGCTAAAAAGAAGCTGATTAGTGAAAAAACAAAACTAAGACATATAAAAAAATGGGAATTTATATTTTGTTCTTTGGGAATTATATTACAATAGTTCTATCATCCAAATCAAAGTTGTGACAATATGCACATTTGCCAATTTTTTTGATCTTACCTATTGTCAAAAAATTGATGCTAACAATGCTTATCGATTTCCCACCTTCGAATAGGAATCCAAACAAAGCAGAGGAAAAACCTAGTGAGTTTCTCTATCTTCTTAACCCAGATGATAAATTGCAAAGCGTTTTGAATTTTGATGAAATCATAGTTATTAGATTTACCGGCATCGGTATTGGTATCGCCAGTGACATCGGGATGATATAATTTCGCTAATATTTAATATGCTAGCTTAATCTTTGAACTATATGTCACTGCCTTAATTTTCAAACCATATGTCGAGAAAATAGACACGGAAGAGAAAAAGAATGTCAAACTGTGTGAGCACCAAAGAAATATAAAATCAACTTATGCTCCATTCAAAGTGAAAATATTTTCCTGTATTCTAGGGAAATGATTTTCCCCTGAAAACAAATTTACCATCCTTGTTTTACAAACACTGTAAAATGAGAAACTCATTTTCGAAAAAATGATTTTCACCCCTACCAAGCACACCCTTAGTGTAAATTAATTGGAATTTCCCATTTTGATTAGTGGAGGTCATCAGTAATAATGGGCCATATCATGGTGTGCTCTATCGTAATATTGTATCTTTGATCCTAAATCTGGGTCTCTGGTTTAAACCTAAGGAGTTAGAGGGTTCCCATTTTGAACTTGCTGAATTGTAAGTGGGTTTTTACAGATAAGTATCAACTCGACGGTAGCATGGAATGTAGGAAAACAAGCTTAGTTTTAGGGGTTTTCATTAGCTAACTGAATTGGATTACCATGACACTTTTAGCTTTGTCATGAAGCCTACTACTGTTGGGGTTGTTCTTTCCATTGCTATTACCTATGATTAGGCCATTGGACAACTTGATGTAAAAAAAGGCATTTCCGCATGGGAAACTCACTAAGGATGTTAATATGATTCAACCACAAGGTTTATTCATCCTAATTTTCCCAATCATGCTTGTAAATTGAACAAGTCTTTATATGGTTTAAACATGCACCTTGTCCCTAGGTTCCATGAGATCTTCTTTCTTTGGACTTCACTTATAGCCTAACAACCTCCTCCATGTTCATATTGCACACATCTAAGTCCATCCTTATCCTCCTCCTCTATATGACCGATATCATATTTACTGGAAGCTCTCTTGCTCTTCTTTGTCACATCATTTATCTTTTCTTTATTCAATTTTCAGTGAAGGATCTTAGTGATCTTTATTATTTTTTTGGGGCACAGGTCGTGCAGACTCCAGCCACTTTCTTTCTTTTTTAATAGAAATATATCCACGATCTTCTCACCAAGTTTAATCGTAACAAATTTAAGCCTATTCACGCATCACTTTCTTTGAGGGCCTCATTGTTACTCACTAATGGCAAATAACCTTTTTTTTTTAATCTCTCTGAAGACCACAACATGGTTGGCGCCTATCAATCCTTGATATTGACTAGGCTTGATATTTCTTATGCAGTAAATGTTGTGTCTTAATTTATAGATGCCCCCCATACTACTCATTTATCTGTATGCAACTGATTTATCGTTATTTATGGAAAAATTATTATCATGGTCTAACCTTCAAGAAAGCTTCCAAATTTGATGTGATGTTAGCCTATTCTGACGCAGGTTGATCTTATTATTCTAATAGTTCTCATTCCATGACTTGTTATGCTATGTTCCTATGTCCCAATTATGTTTCTTGCTATTCTTAGAAGTGACATATGTTATCCACATCATCCACTAAAGCCTTGTATCGAGTTGTGGCCTAAATCATTGCACAAACTATTTGGCTTCGACATTCATTAGAAGAATTGGGAATTGCTTTTTATGTTCCTATCAAAGTTATCTGTGATAATATCCCTACTACTTATATTATTGCTAACCCCATTTTTCATAATCATGGCAAATGTGTCAAGGTTGATTATCACTTCATTCGCGAGTTTGTAGCCCATGGAGAATTAATTGCTCGTTATATTCCTACTCAAATTCTATTAATCTACATGTTTACTAAGGCTTTGCTTGTACATTGTTTTCTGTTCCTGAAGTCTAATCTAGTTGTGGATTCCCCTATTTAAATTAAAGAGGCAATGAGGCGTAATAGCTCATATTAAAGGATATTATTGTGTTTTGTATTATCTGAATGATATTGTCTTGTATTGTCTCACTTAAATAAATATCTTGACCCACGACTCTTCCCAAACAGACCCTTAAGTTAACTTTAGTTGAGAGAAAATTAATAGATGGAAGGGGGGTAACAGAAAGGGAAGTGTTGGTAGGAGGAATGGAAGAATACAAAGGTTTTTGATTGAGATAACTAAAGTTTGTTCAAGCACTTTTTTGGTTTTTTATTTTTAGCTCAGTTACTGTTTTAATACTTGATAGCATAAAGCTTGAGGTGCATAGGATGACTTCTTTTGAAGGGCGGCCATAATTATCATAAGGAGAAAAAGTTTTATCAAATCAAAGTAATTTAGAAAAACATGAACTGCTAGAGTTCATTCGAGAAATTTTTTTTAAAAAACATGTTGTCACTGTCAAAATGTTTACAGGGGTAAAGTTTACTATAATTAAATCTCCCAAGATTTTGTTTAAGTTGGGCTTAAACTGAGGAGTGGTGTTGCTGTTATTCTTACTATTGTTGTGGAGATTACCACCGATAAGAATTTAAATGATATTACTTGGTGAATGGGTTTGTTGTGCTCTCTCCCTTCTCTGCCTCTTTCTTCCCACGGAAAAGACCCTTCGTGCCTTCATCTACTCCTATAAGTTCTAGCATCGGTTATGATTGCTAGTGGTAAGCCTAAATTCTATGAATGTTTAACATTATCCTTAGTTTACTACAGATTTACTGTTAGTGGTATGTGTCTTTTCCATAAATAGTCTCTCTATTGCATGAGAGTTATGGTTTTTTCTTCTGCTTGAAATTTTCTTTCAGTTATGTAAGAGTTGGGGATTTTTCCTTGGATCCCAGGTTGTCTTCTCCCCTTAGTGCGAGTTTTCTCTCTTGCCTCAATGTAAGTTTTTGTGTGAGTTTTACTTCTTGCCTTAGTGTGAGTATTCGTTAATCTGGAAGTATCAAGTCATGGAAGAAACACAAATCTTGTCGTATGAGAATAGATTGTTTTGATTGAGGCCAAAATCGGCCACAAAATTTGACATAGTTTTGCTATGGTGATCTACCTTTACAGTATAATCTATCACATCAAATAGATGTACACTCAATGGAGTTATATTATATCTCGCATTCTCGCCATTCTATAGACATAAAACATATGCAATTACATCGAAGAATGCGTTAGTCGAAAGAAGGTCACCACAAGTCTAGAGCTGGCCAATAGTATATTTACCATTAACTGGTTTGAAATGAGAATTTATATCGACGTTTTAGATTTATTCTCCTTAGATGATTTTCGCTTTAGATTTAGCATGACTTTCCTTTAATGAATATTCCCTTTTCTATTGAAAAGAGTTAGTGAATGAAAGAAGGGAAAATAGAAGTGGTTGTGATTATTGAGACAAGAGAGGAGGAGACATGAAAAGACTAGGCAATATCTTTGACGTAGCAAAATGTTCTTAGAATCTTTTAATTCGATATATCTGGAATCCTTTTTCTACTTTTTCCACTAGTTTCGAGTAACAATAATTGAAAATTGAATAAAACTAGCATCATTTCATATTATTGCTTGGACTCTTGAGGGAGCACGATTTTTTTTTCATTACAAGATTTTTGCCCAAAGAAAGGAACAAGATGAAAGACAAGCACACTCACAACCACATACTACAACCCCAACTCAAATCTTATTTTTCTGCTTCCATTTCCAGGTCTCATACACAGAAGGCATCAAATGAATAGTATGCATTTCATGCTTGAGTGCTTCAATTAAGCCTAAACTTGAGGGATGGCAAGAAGATAGTCTTCCATAGGCTTGGGTATCTTTTTAATGGATTCCTTGATAGCACTAATATCCTCTTCCTTCACCACATCTCCCATGGTGCGGTAGTGACCCACAATAGTGCATCGGCTCCCTATCCTAGAGGCCTCGAACTTGTTTTCACAAAAGGCACATTCTAGAGTGTCACCTAGTACATAACCCTCAATGCTAGCATACTTGATGCACACTTCTCAAAATCAATCTCGTCTATCTTATTTTTCACATACTTGAATGGACTGCCTATAAATTCATATGTCAGACCAAATATGTTGTCACAATTTTGAACTTGGAATTGGAAGGAAGTAAATAATGAGAGAATTAAGGCAATTTAAATGTACTGCAAGTTAAATGTAACCTAGTAGTAATGTATAAAGCATAGCATACTATCTTAAGGAAAATTAATCTTCTAGATGAATCTGACAGAATTGGAGTAAACTCAATATTTTTAACAAACTCAAGCAAAATCTTGTCAAAGTTGTGGTTGTCAACAGCGAGAGCCTAGAGAAACTAACTTAGGGTGACTGGGCTGGTGATGCCAGCCAGTTTATATGTGTGAATACCCATGATGTTGTACTCCCTAAGATGAATATATATATATATATATATATATATATATATATATATATATATATATATCTATATATATATATATTATATATATATATATATATATATATATATATATATATATATATATATATATATATATATATATATATATATGTATGTATATAAAATAAGGAATCGCAAAAATAAAAGTTTCATTGGACTTGGTATGAACTAATATTGAAGTACTAGGTAGATACTGAGAGCTATGGGATGTGCTTAACATTGAGCATTTTCTTTTGTCTTTATGGAGGAAGGAGTTTGCCTGGTTAGTTGAAAAGGAGCTAAGATATCAGCTCTCAGTGGAAACATGATCTGATTATAGCCTGCTAATTAAATTATCTTATACATCTTTATGGAAATGAAAATCAAAGCATAGGACTAGATATAGGCCATGTTTGGCAAAGAGCTTTTTTGGTGCGAAAAGAGCTTTTTGGGATATTAGTTGTTTGATTCTGGTCAAAAAACTCTTTAGAGTGTTTGGTTGATTAGCTCTTTAGATTAGCTTTTTATACCCAAAAAGTTCTTTTACAAAAAGCTCTTTGGGATAGTTTTTTCAATGTGCTTTTTGATATTTACTATTATAATAACCATACTAACCTTATAATTTTCACAAATTTACATTGAATGTCATTTATAAATGATATTTCCAAATGTTGGATGCTTATGCTTTAAATTTTTCAATTTATTTTTTTTTTCTCTTTTTGGACAAGAGCTATGGATGGTCATGATATTGAAAATAATGCTTTTAATTTTATTGCTTTCTTAATTTAACAAATCATTTATGGTAGTTAGTCTTACATGATATATGAATATTTTTTATGGCACATAATTTCAATTGCTATTAAAAAAGAAAACATTTAACATTAAGAAGATATTTTGATAATAAGTACTAAAATTAGGAAAAAGTATAAACATAATTTTATATATCACATAAGTCTTAATTCATAATTCATATCGAAAAGAAAAATAAATATCCAATGAAAAATTGTTTTGTTAGAAAAATAATGAAATTGAGTAATGGGCAAAAGTGAAACTTTATCAAATAACTTTATTAGAAACAGCTAACTTCACCAAATATTTTTTTCATAAACAGCTAATGCAATCAGCTAAGTCAAACAGCTAATGTAATTAGCTAATAGCTAATAACTAATGCAAGCAGCTAACAGTTAACAGCTAACAGTTGATTGTCAAACAGGACCATAATTAATCTACTGGAATGTACTTGGAAGTTGGAAGGCAGCTGGTTGGAGTGAGTCCACTTGTCATAAAGCAACCACGAAAGGGGTAGTGAGTACTCTTAGTGGAAGAATTAGGTGCCAAAAGTCAATCATGGATAGATTTTCTAATGGAAAAGTCATTGACCACAAATTATATGGTAGGCACTAGTTTATGGGCCCTATCATTGTATACGATAAATTTTTTTTTTTCAAAAAGGCATCTTCAATCAAGCATTTAAGGCATGACACATTACTCGAATCTCAGGCCTATAGTGAAAGTGTTGGCATCAGAGAGGATGGACGTTAAAAAAAAGTGATAAGGAGTGCTTTAGTTGTTTCCAAAGACTAATCACTAAATAAGTCCCTGTTGTTACCAAACCCATCCTTTAAACATTTAACAATACTGAAAATCTAAACTGTTTTACTATAAATTTATTAGAACAATGTTTAGATCTTATTTGGTGAGAAAGAATGAAATGTAATAGAATCAGGGGTCAATCCTTGGAGATTTGCGGTAGGACTTGATTCCTAAACTCAAGAGTTGAAAAAGCGGAATGTAATTAAAATCGAAGAATAAGTATAATCAAATCAAAAAGAATGAACAATCAGAAAACCAGATCCATGATGAACAAGAAGATCATGAAGACCAAGCAAATTGAAGAAGCATAAACCAAGATCAAAATGGAAGACTTAAAACCCATATCAGAATACCTAGATGTACAAGATCAAGAACATGAACATGAAGCATACAAATCGAAGAATGACAAACTTATGTCAAAAATGCCATCAACACCAAGACCGAAGATTTTACCCAATTGTAAACTCCCCGGTATTGACCGCGCATAACCGACAATAAATGTTGCTATTGCCCAGTCATGAAAAGCTGTCAATCCATTCGCTGGAGGACAATGTTAGTGACATTGTCACTATCAACTTGCTTAGGTTTATACCTAGATAATCTCGGATGGGAGCTTGGGTGGGTTAGCGGAGAGGAAACAGAAAGCAGATCTCAAGATGGAAAAATGTTGTATTTTTCTTTTATCTTTTAGTCATTAAAAGGATCCCTTCAGGACTTGGAATCATAAGGATTTTGGGAGACTTGATACATAAGTTATCAAGCTTCTTACCCTAAAATCCTCATCAAATACAAAGGGATTGACACAACACGTAAGTGCACGGGTATTACAGTTTAGATTAAATATCGTTCGCAGGGACCACAAAAATCTATTGCGTTTTGTCCTACTAAAAATTCTAAGAAAACAAATTTTTGATGGATTGCTTTAACTAAGATAACTGCTAATAAGCAATAACTTCGGGAATTCAATCAAAGTAAAAGTATCTAGGGATATGTTTTGGCAAGCAAAGAGTTGGATCCTTAGATATAGCATGCACTCTTCTCCAGTTGGGATAATAAAGGAATGCAATCTAACTTTATTCTATCTTTTCTTTCAAAATAAACCGACGTGTCTACACTGATCCAATTACCATTATTTCAAAAGTCCTCATTTTAGTCTAGGTTATAGGTCTTGATTGTTAATGTCGCCTCTCAACATGCTATTCTCTTTTAAGAATTACTAAATCGAGCTCAATCTTGTAAGTCTAATAGTGAGTTTCTCCTCTCGGTGCTTCTCTCAATTATCCAACATATGTAAGAAAATCTGGTCAAACTCACATATATCAATTCCATCACAAGATTGAATAAAATCTTTCTAAGATAGATCAAGCACAACTAATAGAATTAGGGACCACCAGCAACGTTTTGGCAAGTAAATCCCTAGACTACAGTAAACTACTCAATTATTTTTAAATTAAACATCATCTAAATCAAATCAACAAGAGTTTCAAGAAGAAACAAAAGGAAGAGTATGCTTAGCAATCTATTCAATGATCTCTCCATCTTCAAATATCTAATTGCTAATTTCTTCCATCAAATCCTCTTGTTGCTTCAAAACGACTAGAAAAATCTAAAATAATGAGAGAGATGAGTGAGGATGAGCAGGCATATATCCATGCTTTCATCGAGGACGCCTTCAAACACATGAACCCGAGCATTTTCAACTACATAATTAAGGAAGGTGAAGAGGCTCACGGTGTTGAGTCACCATAGACTATATTAACCACTACGGGCTATCCGTGGTGAACGCTGACTGCGAGATCAACATTTCTTCTTTACCGCACAGGCATATGGGATGAAGTTGCCATTGTGGTAAGTCAAAATGTACCCAAATGAGGGTAAATGCGTGGTCACATTGTCTTAAAACCTGCAAAAATGTATCAAAGAAGCATACTCGAGCATGTGCAAATCATTCACTTAAACACATAATCCCTCAGGAAATGCGATCAAATAACCCTAAAATGATACATATATTCGGCATTTATCAAACTCCCCCATGCTTGAACCATTGCTTGTCCCCACGCAAGCCTAAGACTAGAACCTCCTCAGGATAGACATTAGTAGCATCTTCAATGGTAAAACCAACCCAAAGTGAGCCCAACAGTGCAAAAAAAAACATTTAGCAACCATATAAGAGAATGTTTCAAAATTTTCTTTAAAGACAGTAATGTCAAAGTTTGAATCAATCGCCTAAATCATCGAAGACAATCACATCAGCACATGGAATAGATTAGAGCTAGAAAAATAGGTAGAACCTCACTTTAGTCATGTGTTATCCTTCACTCATGTGTTTTAAGATGTAGTAAGGTTCTCTCAATTCTCAATCCAAAGGCTCAAACCCACATGGTCAAAGCATGAAGCACATTTTTTTTAAAAAAAAAAACTCATTTACAAACACTTTTATTCACAATTGAGTGTATGAAAAGATCATTCCAAACCAAAGAAGACTTCCCAATCTATAAATTTCATCTTGAAGGATTTTTTTTCTTTTCGTTTTTTAAAATTTTTTTATCATTCTTTCCCTTTTTTTCCATTTTAATGCAATTATACATGAAAATAAGCCTAAAATGCAATTCTACTCTAAATGTAATGTCATGCTTCTAATGTACAAACAATGCAAAACTACAGGAATGAAACTGAAACTAAATGCGCTAATGACATGCTCTAGCTACATGAGGTTAATCCTAAAATGCAAAACCAAGTGCAATCATGTACACTATAGACATATACTAAAACTAAGAAACTAGGCCTCAGACGTCATCATTCAACTCAACTCCCCTATGTTTGGACAAAGCATTGTCGCAACGTGAGCACAGGTGGAGAAAAGAGAAGGGAGAGAACCAAGAAGCAATTAGAGGGGAGGAAGGGAAGGAGGGAGCGGGGGATGGCCTTGAGAGATATGCCAATATCGTCACGAAGAGCGCTATGCTCAGTTTCAACATATGCTCACAGGGGGCCTTGCTCCTCCTGAATGGACATAAGGGTTGTGTGAACATCGTCATAATCATCGGAGGAAGGTTAGGAGGGAGAACCAGGGCCACCATGATAACTAGGTGGGGGTGGAGGAGGTGGAGACGGACAACCTCTCAACATTGGGAAGCGACAGAATCCAATCCCCAGGTTATATCCCACACAAACGGCCAGCCTTAACCTTAAAAAATTTCATCTGCTAAAAAATAGCCTTATCAACCCGATCAGTCCCCTAAACCGTGTCCTCAAGGCTAGGCTCTATGCCCAGAGATCGAGCAATAAAGGTGATGAGACTCCTAATTATGACCTGACCTGTAGTATTGGTTGCGGCACCTTAGAATTATCCTGTCCAAAGACCCAGTGTCAATCCATTACAATTCATCATACAGGACAAAAAGCACAGCTCAGATAATCGAGAGACATTCATACTATCATCTCTAGCAAATACTCCACAAGAAAGCATGCATTGGGCCACCTGTGTGCTAATGATAGTACCTTTACAAGTACTAGTATTGTGCTAATAATCCCCAGAAACTTCATTCGAAAAAGCATCCAGGTTAAACTCGTGGGAACATGATGCCGTAACAAATCCAAACTTGGTGGAAAGCTAAACACGTTATTAAGGGCACTAAGGTTCAATTCATAGAATTTCCCTTTCAAACCCTTCTTAATATCTATGACCTTGAGTGACCTCCACATGCAAAGTACTCAAGAATTCAAGGGTGAGGCCCCTATAGGTATGGTTCTTCATTTCAATAAAGTGACCCATTCCACCCTAGGCAAACAACCACTTAATATCATTCAACAACCCAAATTGGGTCAACAAATCCTCAGCATTATAACGGGTAGTGATAATAACTCTACCACTCAAGCAAGTATAATGAGCAATGTGATTGAGATGAGTTAAACTAAGTGCGTGAGGGACATGACCTTGGGTCCGTGCACTAGTGGATGTTCGGGATGTCCTTGTGGCCCGTTCTAGGGCTTGACTCGATGTACCCTTTCTTTGGGTGCTCCTGCACTTCTTGTTTGGTGCGATTGAAGGTCTTGAATTAAGATTGAGGGAAATGGGAGAGGTTTGAAGAAATGATCAATAGTCGAGGGCAGTGGGGTAGCAAACAGAGAAAATGGAGAAATGAAGGAGGGTGTGGGTAATAGAGCGGAGAAAGGATGAATGGGAGTGAAAAAGATGAGGATTTAAGTCGTAAAAGATGATAATGGAGAAAGGAGACAGATGGTTATGAAGGGATGGCTAGATAGAGAAGAAGAAGAAGAAATTTATGGGAGAAAAAAATTTGGTAAAGGAAAGAGGAGTGGGATGATGAAAATAGAGCGATTTGGAGTGACTTGGAGTGAAAAATGGATGAAGAAGTGAAGGATTTAGAGGTTTAGTAATCGAGGTTGTAGAAAGAGCAAGAGAGGGAGAAAAGTAGAGAGAGGGGGAGATATGAGAAACATGAAAATGAGGAGTGTGGGGAGGCACCACAGTCAAAACTCTCAACTACGAGCTGCAGCAGCTCACCATAGATTGTGGTGAGCACCACTACCGGGGCGTGGTGGCTGGTACCCGTCTGCTCTCGAGGTCTCTTTTTTTAGACTCTTTTATTTTGTTTTTATTCCCTATTTTTTTGTTTTTTTTTTTGCAAGCAGCACCATGGTCCGTGGTGAGTATCACACTTTAGCCGTGGTAGTGGCTGACTAACTACTGCTAGCCTTGAACTTTTCCTCTCTTAGTTTTTCTTTGTTTTTTTCCTTTTTTGTTTTGTTTTTTTTTTTTTCCCAATATGATAACACCCTATAATCTATGTACACCATGAAAAGAAAACAATATAATACTTGGATTGCCCACTAAAAAGCGCTCTTTTAGAGTTGAGACTTCGACCTTCTTCCCTATGCTTGCACGAGATCGATAAGTGCATGAATAGTGGCTTTCTGATGGGCTCCCCCATAAAATAGAGCTTGACTCGCTCCCATTTACCATTAATGTACCGGTAAACTCACTCCACACCTCTACTGTTCCATGAGAAAAGACCTTGGTGACTTGAAATGGTCTTGACCATCGGGATCTAAGCTTAGCTTGGAGTTGAACAAGAGAACTATGTGACCTTTTTCAAACTGCTTTTTCATAATGTGCCTATCATGCCATCTCTTGGTTCTTTCTTTGTGATCTTGAAACTCTCATATGCTTCTAACCTCAATTCATCAAGCTCACTCAGTTGCAACATCCGCCTCTCTCCAACCTTCTTAAGCTCCAAATTGAGCGCTCGAATAGCCCAATATGCCTTCTGCTCCAACTCTACCAGTAAATGACATGGCTTTCCAAACACTAATAGATATGGATTAGTGCCTAGAGGAGTCTTATAGCCAATTTGCTATGCCCATAAAGCATCATTAACTTTTAAAGACCAATCTTTTTGGGACCGATCAACCGTCTTCTCTAAGATTGTATTCAATTCACAGTTGGAGAGCTCAACTTGGCCTCTAGTGTGGTGGTGATAAGGTATAGTAACCTTATGAAAAACCCCATACTTGTTTAGGAGAGATTCTAAGGGCTTATTGCAAATAAGTCCCGTTGTCACTCAAGAGAGCCCTTGGTGTGCTAAACTGGGTGAAGATATGCTTCTTCAGGAGCTTAATCATCACCTTGTAGTCATTGGTAGGAGTGGAAATGACTTCCACCCACTTTGAGACATAATTGACTACCACAAGGATGTAGATATTACTTTGAGATGGAAAGAACGAACCCATGAAGTCAATTCCCCAAACATCAAATAGCTCTACCTTAAGAATTCCACTTTGACGCATCTCATTCTGACTTGGAATATTCCCCGTTCGTTGGCATAGATCACATGTAAGCATAAATTTCATTACATTCTTAAAGAGAGTGGGCCAATAGAAGTCTACTTGATGGACATTAGTAATAGTCTTGAACGAACAAAGTGGCCACCATAAGTCGAAGCACGGCAATGGTGAAGGGCACTATAGACCTCATCCTCTAGCAAACATCTTCGATAGATGCCATCTCTACATAGCTTGAGAGTGAAGGTTCCTCCCACACATAGTACTTAGCATCGGCTAAGAACTTTTACTTTTGTGGATAAGACAAATCGGGAGACAACACTCCACATACTTTGTAGTTCACTAAATCAGCATACCATAGAGTGGCCTGGTGATAAATGGCAAGGAGTTGGTCATCTAAAAATGGTTATCGATTGGGAGCTCTTCAATAGGAGTGGCCTCACAACTCAAGCAGGATAAATGATCAACAACCATATTATCTAGCCCAGCCTCATTTCAAATATCTAAATCAAACTGTTGTAAATTCCGCAAGTATACGGTTTATCATTGCAACGCTTGCGGATGTCACCCTCAGGGATGTGTCAAAATTAGATTGCTAAAACTACTAAACTAATACACAATTACAAATTAAAAATTGATTCAACTTATTCAATTAACCGACCTTTAGCCATTTTCAAACTAAATTAGGGACCAGTATTATGAGTCAATTTAATACCAATTTCTAGTAAATTCAAATAGGAAAGATGAAGTGAAGCCAAACCTTATACCAAATGCATTCAACCCGAACCCAGAACAAAAACCAAAATTCTGCTTGCGATTTATGGGCAGGGATTCGAAATCACCAACATCATGAGTCTCAAATCGCGACAAATAAAGAACTCGGATCAGAATTTCAACACGAGAGCTCGTAAAATTCAACACAATACTTGAAATTACAAACAAAACCCATAATCTAATCACACTATTTTAAGGACTAAGGACAAATTCTGAAAACTAAGAAAATAAACACAACCCAAATTGAAAACCAAAGAAAACTGCCCCCTTGAACTCTTCAGACCTCCCCCTCATAACTCGAATCAAGACTCCCCATTTGCTACTTGTAATTGTGGACTGAGTTAATGATGAGTGATGACTAAATTGAAGGAAGGGGATATTGAAGGGGGAAAGAGAAAGAAAGAGCCACGGCGGTAGAGAAGAAGAGGGGTCAACCAGCTTTTAGTTTGCCGGGTTGTGAGCTGCAAGAAGAAAAGGGGGGAGGAAATGCATGCTAGGCCCCGAAAACAAGCCCGACTGGAGAACACCTGGGTCGCCATACGGGAAAGAAAGAAAGGGAAGAAAGAGAGAGAGCTGGGAAATAAAAAGAAAGAAAGGGGAAGAAAGAAAGAGAGCTGCTGATGAGGGAGAGGGGAAAAAGATGGGCCGCGAACAGGCCTAGGTAGGAGAGAGCGAGGGAAAAAACAAAATGCGGACTACACTTAGGCCGCTAAGCAGGAATATCAGCCCCGAAGTAAGGAGGGTGAAGGAGAGAGAATAAGGGGAAGAGAAAGAATTGGCTGCAGTTCTGGGCCCGGTCTCTTTTTTTTTCCCCCCTCTTCCTTGTCCTCTTCCATTTGATCCAACTCTTGCACTTATTCAAGCAAATTTATTTATTTTTTTAAGGTGTTTTTAGTTCCTTCAAAATAAATAAAAACATTACTAAAATTCTAATTTAAGAATTTATTTTGAGTAAATATTAGACAATAAAAGGGTATAAAATATCATAATTTATGGTTTAACGAGTACCCCCCATACCTAATTTTTGCTCGTCCTCAAGTAAACTAAAACTAAAAATCCTAGAAAATAAAATCCTAACTCACTTTCGTTGGAATCACGATTGCACTTAACATATACAACAAGCCTTTAACCCCTAGGTTACCCGTAGTAGACGAATTAGGTCTCGTGAGTGTTTGTAGAAGATGTACCCACAAAATATATAAAAGAAAACAAAAATAGAAAATCGAAAATCTTTTTGGATTTTTTTTACAAAAATTTATTATACAACACCAGGGAAAATATATACACATATTCTAATCAATCACATCACTCGAGCAACCAAAGCACCAAATCGCATATAAACACAATGCACGCATCAAGAAACCCTTTATCCCACTGATGACGTCTATACATAAATTTTCATCCCGCTTAAAAAATTATGTACAAGCATGACTGGTAGAACCTTACTTTAGAAAAATGTCGAACACTTCCACTCATGTGTTTAAAATTAACATGATTCACTTAACTCTCTTCTAATCATACAAACTACCATAAGCTTGCCAAGGTTCTCGATTCTCCACGGCTAAAATGCAATATGCAAAATAATAGTCAAGAAGACTTTTCAAGGATTGTAATGGGGCTAAAAGTTAAGGGCAAGAAAGGGACAAATGATTTAGGGAAATGATGAGCTAAAAGCCAAAGCTAATGAGCAACCAACACTTATACTACTTGTAATGAGCACTCACTCTCTCCAAATACAAAATAAAAACACACCCCACAAAAATGGATCATTGCAAATGAGTATGCAAGGATACATCCATGCTAAACTGTTGGGAAATTGTTGACCCCATCATTATGTAATGTAAGGTTTTGATGATAACAAACACAAATGGAATATACACTTGAGTGTGTTGATCGAACAGGTTCCAAATACTGTTTGGAAAACTTTGAAATTGCTTGATTAACCATGGTCGAGAACAGGTCTTAAGAACAGGTCCTCAGAACAGCTAAATGGCAAAGAACTTAAAGCACATCAAAGACATGGAGTACTTCAGAAACAGCCCAGGGAACAGTTCGTAGCAACAGGTTTTAAGAACAGTTCCTCAGAACAGCTGAATGGAAAAGAACTTAAAGCACATCAAAGACATGAAGAACTCCAGGAACAGTTCAGGAAACAGTTCTGAGTAACACCATAGCATTGAAGTAACAAGTCAAGATCCTATAGATGCTATCCAGTGGATTCAATAAGAGTCTTGGTCTGTTATAGGTTGTATTTTCTTAGATTCTTGTTAATATACTTGGAAGAACTCGATTTAACATTACATTGAATGATTTTTAAGAACACTGTCTCAGATCAGTTCTGAGATCAGGATTCAGACTATTTTCAAGCCAAAACGATTTTTCACAGTTTTTTCCAAATCTTGGGCTGACGTTTTTGAAAATATTTGAGATAAATTTTCTATTATCATTAAACCCAGGATAAGTTAATCTTTGGCTTTGAAAATATATTGTGGAGATTTTGAGTCTAGCTTTTAAAGGAAATCTTTTACAAAATAAATCAAACTCTTATTTTTGGAATATAAGATAGGAAATTTCAGGATTTGGCAACTGAAAATATTAGTCACTTTCCATAATCTTTTTAGGAGCAAAAAGATCTTATACTTGTGGATCAAGCACACAAAAAGATCTTGTTGCCCTCTACTATTTAAGGAGCTTCTCCACCTCCTCATTGAACACACACACACGGTTTTATACACGGCTTGCACATGATTTCATAAATTTTTGAGAAAGCTTTTTGCATGGTTTTTTAGGGATTTAACTTGCAAATCATATTTTCTGAAAAACCTTCAAAGTGTGTGTGAAAATTAAGTCATCTTCCTGGGCATACTAGGAGCAAAAATTGTACCTTACATTCGCTTAATTAGAAGTACAAAAGTAAGGTGTTTTTATTCTCTTCTTTCATCAAAGTGAGAGTTGAGTGTGTCCAAGCCTAGGGAGGCTTTGGACGTGTGTAATTCGTCTTGGGGAGACGATTACGTGAGTGTGTCCAAGTCTGGAAGATGAGGACGTGGTGTGTAACTAGTCTAACGGTAGACAGTTACGTGTGTTGCAATTGTAACAGAGAAGGTTACCTTTGTAACGTGTTTAGCCCGTTTAGTGGAAGTGTGTGAAAATCTTACAGGGGTAAGTCGTGGTTTTCGCCTCGGTTGGGCTCGAGGTGTTTCCACGTAAAAATCTTGTGTTTTCACTTTTCAATTATTTTCGCTATTTTACATCTTCTGTGCACATTACAAACAGTCTGCCCAAACAAGTTCCAAGCCTGTTCCTAGAAACTGCGAAAATCTACCAACACAATTCACCCCCCTCTTGTGTTAGTGTACTCTCAATTCTAACAAGTGGTATCAGGGCAGGTTCTCATCTAAAAGATTAACATCTTGAGAGATCCTAAACATGAGTACACCACATGGCATGCTTGAGGGGCAATCCATAACTCGACCACCATACTTTAATGGTCAACATTATAGTTGGTGGAAGAACCGCATAGAGAACTATGTTCAAGCTGACGATTATGAGTTATGGATGATTATCAAGAATGGACCACTCATCCCGAAAAAGACAGTCGAAGATGGAAAGACAATTCCCAAGGAGCCTCAAGAGTTCAATGCCGAAGATTTCAAGATGATGGAAAAGAATGCAAAGGCCAAAAAACTTTTGTATTTTGGTCTTGGTTCTGATGAGTATACTCACATTTCCGAATGCGAGTCAGCCAAAGAAATCTAGGATGCCTTGCAAGTAGCTCACGAAGGTACAAATCAGGTAAAACAATCGAGAATTGTGCTTCTTATGAGAAAATATGAACTGTTTGAGATGGGTGATAAAGAAATGATGATGGAGATGTACACCCGTTTCACCCATGTCACTAATGAGCTAAAATCATTAGGAAAGTCCTTCACCACCGAGGAGTTGGTGAGGAAAATCCTACGATTTTTGCCACAGTCATGGGAGGCCAAATTCACGGCCATCCAAGAAGCCAAGGATATGAATAAAATCACCTTGGACGAGCTTATTGGTAATCTCCAAACTTATGAGCTTAGAAGAAGCTCTTAACTGAAAGAGGAGACCAAGAGAGACCGAGGCCTTGCTCTAAAGGCTTTGGAAGAGGATGGTTTGGACCTTGATGAAGAAGAACTGGCCATGATCACCCGAAGATTCAAGAAGTTCTTCAAAAAGGTCAAAGAGAACAACAAAAAGAAGAACCTCAACAAGCCCAGAAATAATGACCGGGAACAGTTCACTGGATGTTTCAAATGTGGTAAGCTTGATCACATTGTGAAAAACTGCCCTTTGCTGAAAGAGGAACAAGAGCTCGAACAGTCCAGGAAACAGGGCAGGAAACAGGTTGAAAAGAGTTCTGCTAAGCGCTTCTCAAAGGCAATGCTTGCGGTTTGGGGTGATTCTACTGAGGATGAGGAAGGGACTGAAGAGGAAGATGCTGTTGTAGCTCTTATGGCCAGAAGTGATTCTGACTTAGATGATGAGCCTTTGGACAGCTTAGCTCAACTTAAGGATAAGGTACGTGGTCTAAATAAAGCAAAACTTGAAGAGTTATTAGTTACTTTGATGGATGAGTATGATGCTATTAATTCTGAAAATTGCATGTTAAAGGATGCATGTTCTGAGTTAAAAAGGGATATTAGAGAATTAGAGCATAAAAACAAAATCCTTAAAAGTGAAAAAATTGAAACTGATATGAAGAATATTGTTTTGCATGAAGACCTCAATAAATCCAAAGAGACCTTAAGCATGAAAGAAGAAGCCTTTGTTTCTGACCTTACTAAGCTTGAAAATGAGTCTCTTGAACTGAAACAGAAGGTAGAATCCCTACTTGTTGAGAACAGTAAATTGCTTGAAAAGTTAAAACAAGTAGAATTAGACCTTGCTGCAAACAAGCACTGGAACAGGTCCTCACAGGCACTGAATTGGCTGAACACTCACTGTAACCAGGGCAAAAGAGGATTAGGCTTTATAACTAAGCGCACTGATTACCCTGTTAATAGAAAATATATAGGATTACCAGAAAATATTGTGCATTTTCATTGTGGTAAAACAGAGCATTATCAGTACACTTGTCCTATAAGAAGGTATGCTGTGGAAAAGAACTTGATTCATGTAAAACAAATATGGGTTAGAAAAGATGAGATTTGCACTTCAAAAAGAATGGGACCTAAGTGGATCTAGGTTCCCAAAACTAACCCCTAATTTGTTTTGCAGGCTAAAAGTGAGGGGGAACAACCGAGCAAACAACTCAGCAAACAACCAATTGTGGTATGTGGATAGCGGTTGTTCACGGCATATGACTAGTGAAAAATCAAACCTCCTCTCACTTACAGCCTCTGATGGAGGGAGTGTGGCATTTGGAAACGGCAAATCAGGGACAATTGTCGGTATAGGTAAGATAGGTGAGTCACTCCCCCGTACAATTGACAATATATATCTGGTGGATGGATTACAACATAATCTACTCAGCGTGTCCCAGCTGTGTGATAAAGATAACCTAGTAGTGTTTTCTTCAAAACAATGCTTGGTCGTCAATATCTACACAGGAGATGTTGTGTTGAGGGGGAAGCAACACAAAAATGTGTATAAAGTAAGTATTCTCTCACTTCCCCAAAACAATTTGACTTGTTTAAGTGCTTTAAATAATGATGTCATGCTTTGGCACAAGAGACTAGGTCATGTGAGTCTCTCACTCTTGAATAAACTCGTCACTAAAGACCTAGTAGTCGGCCTATCTTCCATCAAATTCAATGATGACAAGGTATGTGACGCTTGTACCAGGGGTAAACAAGTCAAAACTTCTTTTAAACGGAAAAACTGTGTTAGCACTACCCGACCTCTTCAGATGCTACATGTAGATTTGTGTGGTCCTGTGAGGATCACAACTCGAGGTGGAAAGAGGTATGTGCTTGTGATAGTAGATGATTACTCTCGTTTCACATGGACCTTGTTTTTGGCTTCTAAAGATGAAACTTTTGAAAAATTTCTTGCATTTATTAAAAAGACTGAAAAGAGAGTAGGACACTCATTGGTGTGCCTAAGGTCTAATCATGGTAAAGAATTTGAAAATTTGAGCTTTATTGACTATTGTAATGAGCATGGTGTTGATCATAATTTTTCAGCCCCAAGAACACCCCAACAGAACGGGGTGGTAGAGCGTAAAAATTTGAACTCTAGAAGACATGACTAGAACAATGCTTATTGCTAGTGATCTTGCTAGAAACCTTTGGGCGGAAGTTTTGAACACATCATGTTACATTATCAATAGATGCATGATTAGACCTATTCTTAACAAAACGCCTTATGAACTTTTCAAGGGTAGAAAACCCAATATTATGCACTTGAGAGTATTTGGTTGTAAATGTTATGTGCATGATAATGGGAAGGATGTCTTAGGGAAGTTTGATCCAAGGAGTGATGAGGCAATCCTTCTTCGGTACTCCTCACACAGTAAGGCTTACAAAGTATTCAATAAGCGAACCTTATGTTGAGGAGAGTGTGCATGTGCTTTTTGATGAAACTAACTTTCTAGTTGAGGTTGATGCACAGGATGATGATTTTGAACTAGGCCTTACTAAGAAAAATTCGTTGCTCACACATAAAGAAGGTAAGTATCCCGAGGAGGAATAAGGGCCTGGAGCTGTTTCCTTGGAAGATGGGCAAGGTCTGAACCAAACACGGGGAAGTATTGCTGAACCCAGTTTGGAACAAAACCAGCCTAACACTCCAAAAACAGGCTCCAGAACAGGCTTGGGAAGAGGATTCAGATCAGGCTCAGGAACAGGCTCTGAAACAGTTTCTGAACCTGTTCCCGCAAGTATCCAAGCAAGAGTAGAAAGCGTGTCTGTGGATCCGCTTACTCCACGACCATGGAAGCACCAAATTCTTGCAGATTCAGATTGGGTTACAGCAATGCAAGAGGAGCTTCATCAGTTTGAAAGGAACAAGGTGTGGCATCTTGTACCTCAGTCGGAAGACAGATCAATCATTGGCACCAAGTGCGTGTTCCGAAACAAGCTTGATGAGTCCGGAACAGTCACCAGAAATAAGGCCCGGCTGGTGGTTCAAGGGTACAACTAAGAAGAGGGCATTGACTATGAAGAAACCTTTGCACCTATTGCAAGGATTGAGGCCATTTGAATCTTGATAGCTTTTGCAGCCCACATGGAGATCAAATTATGTTAGATGGACGTCAAAAGTGCATTCCTTAACAGATATCTTAAAGAGGAAGTATTTCTTGGTTGATAGAAAAAGCACCTCAGGTATGGCTCACTTCCTTGGACCCTGTTTGGTATCTTGGACAACCAAGAAACAACACTCAGTTGCCATGTCCACAGCAGAAGCTGAATATGTTGTAGCTGCCTCTTGTTGTGCTCAACTACTGTGGATAAGGCAACAACTCAAAGATTTTTGTGTTGACACGGGATGCTTTCCCATATTTTGTGATAATACAAGTGTAATTAATATTTCCAAAAACCCTTGTCAACATAAAAGGACTAAACATATTGACATTCGTCATCACTTTTTGAGAGACAATGTTAAAAAAGGCTTGGTTTCTATGAATTTTTGTGCCACTAATAAACAAATTGCTAATATTTCTACCAAGGCACTAAGTAGAGAACAGTTTGAGAGGAACAGATTGAAACTGGGTCAAATTAAAATGACTTGAGAATACTTAATTAACCCCCAATGCTTGTCTAGTTAAAGGGCTTTTCAGGTCAAGCTTGTTGAAATTATTGATTGCAGTCAAACTTGGAGCTATATTTAGCACATGTGTGGAATACAGCTTGTTGACACTCGTTGAGGTCTGATGATATTGCCCTTATTGTCCCATGTTACCAAGCAATTGACTGCAAGAACAAGCACCAAGAACAGGTATGGCCACTGTCTGTCACTCTGTGCAAATCAGGTAGTTAATTCAGTTGTTGACTTTTGTTGAAACGTGCGTGACTGGGAGATTTAATACTCCTCTTTTCGGTTGGAAGCAAGTACCCCCTTAACTTCCTGCTTGCTCACGTCATGCCCCAGTCACCCAGAACCCTCTCAATTTTGCTCTCTCTCTCTCTCTCTCTTTCAATCCTAAACCCTAAATCTCCAAAAACTCGAGCTCCTCTTCAACATCAATGGCGAATTCCGACAGCAGCAAACGCAGCACCACCATGTCTCATGCCTTAGTCCCGAAGCGCCCACGCATGGCGTCGCCACCAACACCCATTGCTCTGCCTCTGTCTGCGGCGGCCGCGACTACACAAATCAGAGGTATAGGGTTTGATTCTCTACCCCCTTTATCGATTTACTCTAAAACTTTTGGATTTTTGAAATGTCTGGACTTGCGAACGGTGGGGCTGAAATTGGACGATGTTCCACCGTTGTTTGGATGGGATTTGGAGTTGTTTGACCCCAATGTGAAACCGACTGGGTTTAAGGGTGTCTTTGAAACCAACAAGGGTCTGGCTGAGTCTGATATGGCACGAACAGGGTCTGAACCTGTTTCTGAACTGAGGAAAACCCGAACAGGGTCTGCCCCTGTTTTCTTTGACATAATGGATGACCCCATCATAAATTTGGATCGAGTGGAAGACCTTGAGGAGACTAACAGTGATGGGTCTGAGTCAACCATAGAGGTCCTCCAACCGCATCCCTTTCAGAAAACTAAATCAGGTGAGTGGAGGCTTAGACGTCGGTTTAAAACCACCACTTCAAAACCTGTTCCCAACCTGTTTATAGACCTCGAACTCGTAGTTCTGGTTCACTCTCTGGTTCTTCTCAGCCAAAACAAGTACCTGAACCTTCTATTTGCAAAAGCCTCTGCCAAACCTACCAAAGAATCTACCCAGTCTCCGTCAGCAAAAACCCAAAACACCCAAACCACAAGGAAAGCTGTTTCAGAACAAGTGTCAGAACAGGTGCCTAAAGAATTAGAAACCGAGAATACTTCCAAACAGGTGCCTGCCTCTACTCCATCGGTGAAGCCTTCCTCCAAAGAGTCTCATCAAAGAGAAAGGCTGCTTCTAATCAGGAGGTGCCCATAAAAGCCAAGCCTGATGAACTGAAATCCAAGAAAGCCAAAACTACCATGTCCACAGTAGACCGAGTAGCTCATTTTCTCCAAAAAAATGTGGTACGGGGCAAAATTATCAAAGTTGCTTATTTTCAGGAACAGGGCCTGGAGATGTTCCTGGATAAGGTTACATCCCAAGGTTGGCTCGACCTCTTTGTAAACACCTAGAGAGGGTGTTCAGTACCTGATTTAGCTAAATTCTATGCCAACTGTAATGTCACCAACGGAGTGGTGACAAGTATGGTCAATGGGCAGGGGATACGGTTCAATGCTAAGGAATTGGGAGAAATTCTAGGAGTTCTTGCTGAGGGCTTTGGGGTATATGTAAGGGAAAACAAGACAGTACTTGGAGCTGAAAGATTGCTCCAATTGACTCAAAGGTTAAGTCAACAACCAGGGTCGCAAACACCCAGGTCAGTTAAGAAAGGGGAGATGACACCATGTCACCGGTTGCTCTTCTGGTTCATCATCAAGAAAATCATCCCCTGTGGCCAAGGGCGTAACCTTGCAGATGCAATGGATCAATGCCTGACTAATCTCCTGGACCGGGGAGAGCAGATCAACCTACCAGCCATCATGATCAGTCATATCTCCCGCATTGCAAACACGGCTAGAGAACATGACCTGGGGTATGGATTTCTTCTGACTTCAGTATTTGAGCACTTTGCGGTTTCTTTGTAGAAGAAGGTAGAGGTGCAAGTAACAGATAAGATAGGAAGCAGCACCCTGATCAGTTGTGGGTTTAAATTTGTAAAGGATGAGCCTTCTGGTTCCAAACAGGAGCCTCAAACATCCTTCACCCCTGTTCCTGGTCCTTTCTCCAGTGAGCCTTCTGTTGATGCCTTGCTTCTAGATCAAAACCGGTTGAAGACCGAGCTCACTGAGGTTACAGCTGCCCTTGCCGAGGAGAAGGCTCTCAATGCCAAGCGCCATGAGGATCTGATGTCCATTCTCTCCGTCCTCACAGCCAAACTCTCTTCTCCTCCACCCTGATCCTACCCTGTTCTGCCTCTCTTGATTCTCCACCTTGTTTACAACAACTGTTTCTAACTCTTTGGTTGTGCTTTGTGACTGATAATGGTTTATGCTAATCTTGGTTGTGCTATGCTTGTCTTCTTGTTGCTATTTGTTTATGCGTGACTCGGATGGCCAATATCATTACCGTCCCATATACTTGAGTGTATCGCAGGTTGTCTTTCCTCCATTACCCAAGAGGTGATGACTACAAACACCCTGCTTCTCTTGTTTGACCTAACCACCCTTTTTCGATGATGTCAAAAGGGGGAAGATAGGCATGACCAGGACCATTTCAGTTTGACCTAGCTTCAGTTGACTTCTCAAAATAAAAAGGGGGAAGATGGGCTTGACCATGAACTTTTTATCTTGAAACCTGCTTTTGCCTTTTATGTCAATATGGTCATTTGGTTTGTCATCATCAAAAAGGGGGAAATTATTGGGAAATTGTTGACCCCATCATTATGTAATGTAAGGATTTTGATGATAACAAACACAAATGGAATATACACTTGAGTGTGTTGATCGAACAGGTTCCAAATACTGTTTGGAAAACTTTGAAATTACTTGATTAACCATGGTCGAGAACAGGTCTTAAGAACAGGTCCTCAGAACAGCTAAATGGCAAAGAACTTAAAACACATCAAAGACATGGAGTACTTCAGAAACAGCCCATGGAACAGTTCGTAGCAACAGGTCTTAAGAACAGTTCCTCAGAACAGCTGAATGGAAAAGAACTTAAAGCACATCAAAGACATGAAGAACTCCAGGAACAGTTCAGGAAACAGTTCTGAGTAACACCACTGCATTGAAGTAACAAGTTAAGATCCTATAGATGCTATCCGGTGGATTCAACAAGAGTCTTGGTTTGTCATAGGTTTTATTTTCTTAGATTCTTGTTAATATGCCACTTGGAAGAACTCGATTTAACATTACCTTGAATGATTTTTAAGAACACTGTCTCAGATCAGTTCTGAGATTAGGGTTCAGACTGTTTTCAAGCCAAAACGATTTTTCACAATTTTTTCCAAATCTTGGGCTGACGTTTTTGAAAATATTTGAGATAAATTTTCTGTTATCATTAAACCCAGGATAAGTTAATCTTTGGCTTTGAAAATATATTGTGGAGATTTTGAGTCTAGCTTTTAAAGGAAATCTTTTACAAAATAAATCAAACCCTTATTTTTGGAATATAAGATAGGAAATTTCATGATTTGGCAACTGAAAATATTAGTCACTTTCCATAATCTTTTTAGGAGCAAAAAGATCTTGTACTTGTGGATCAAGCACACAAAAAGATCTTGTTGCCCTCTACTATTTAAGGAGCTTCTCCACCTCCTCATTGAACACACACACGGTTTTATACACGGCTTGCACACGATTTCATAAATTTTTGAGAAAGCTTTTTGCACGGTTTTTTTAGGGATTTAACTTGCAAATCATATTTTCTGAAAAACCTTCAAAGTGTGTGTGAAAATTGAGTCATCTTCCTTGGCATACTAGGAGCAAAAATTGTACCTTACATTCGCTTAATTAGAAGCACAAAAGTAAGGTGTTTTTATTCTCTTCTTTCATCAAAGTGAGAGTTGAGTGTGTCCAAGCCTAGGGAGGCTTTGGACGTGTGTAATTCATCTTGGGGAGACGATTACGTGAGTGTGTCCAAGTCTGGGAGACGAGGACGTGGTGTGTAACTAGTCTAAGGGTAGACAGTTACGTGTGTTGCAATTGTAACAGAGAAGGTTACCTTTGTAACGTGTTTAGCCCGTTTAGTGGAAGTGTGTGAAAATCCTACAGGGGTAGGTCGTGGTTTTCGCCTCGGTTGGACTCGAGGTGTTTCCACGTGAAAATCTTGTGTTCTCACTTTTCAATTATTTTCACTGTTTTACATCTTCTGTGCACGTTACAAACAGTCTGCCCAAACAAGTTCCAAGCCTATTCCCAAAAACTGCGAAAATCTACGAACACAATTCACCCCCCTCTTGTGTTAGTGTACTCTCAATTCTAACATAAACACTCTTATTCACAACTCTTTTTAAATCTTTTAGATAAATAGCTCTTTTTTTTATTTTTTCTCAATGCAAACGTTTTTCATTTATTTCTTCAATTTTTTTGCTTCTGTTTTCCCTTTTTTTTCAAGAAGAAAATGAATGAATGACATGTATCGGAGCAATACAACTCAATTTCCGAATTATCACCATGATATACCAAATCAACCATCAAATTCATAAAATACCCAAAAGTTACCCACCTAAATAATGAAGTGTTGCCTCACTAGCCTTGGTTTCGGCATAGAAAAATGTGTTCAAACCAAGGGCTAAAATGAAGGGCTCACAACAAAAAGATCAAGGCTCAAAAGAGCTAACAAAGGATGAAACACTCTAAACAAGAGTAGCAATTTGGCTATATAGCTTGCAAAAATGAAAGAATGCCTCTATCATATTATCATAATGCACATGCCAAATGTACTTTCAAAGAGAATCAAAGTAAGTTCTAGAGTTGTAATCATGGGAGAAATGCACATGAAAGAAAAACATGAAACTAAAAATGTTGAATTGGGCTATAAGGCTCAAAATCTCACGGGTTCCTCTACTATAGTCAAGCTTGCATTAGAAATAATGTTGGGGGTTAGGACTGAGCACAAACATCACACTTTAGGACTAACTTCTATCAATGCACACTAAATCTATATGTACAACCTAATACTAAGGGTGCAACAGAGCATGGTCAATCAGAATAGCACATATGTTCAAAACAAAACAAAAATCTTTTAGGATTTTTAAATTTTTTCAAATTTTTCTTCTTTTTCTTAAATTCTTTTTCTTAAATTTTTCAAAGTTTCCCCCACCCCTGTGTCCAAATCAAACAATGTCCTCATTGGATATGGAAAGAAACATAAAAACCCGAAATAAGGATGTATATATAAAAGAAAACATGACTCGAAAAGAAAGAAAAATGACAAAACTCTAAACTCAAAACGAAGACAAGAGAAATAAAACACAGCAACAAATATATACGAAAGAAAACAAAATAAAAAGAGAAAACAAAGAGGAACAATTATACGAAGTTAGGTGTAAAAGTACACCTAAGCTATACCTTCCTTACGATCAAGGAATTTATGGAGCATCAGCCACTCCATATCAAAATGAACATTACTACTCAAATCAAAATCTATTAGTGCGCGAAGTAGCTTATCAAGCAAAGAAGACCAACTCTCAAGCTCATGGAAATAGTAAAAAGCAAAGAGTTGGAGCTAGAAAGAGTACATCCATGATGTCAGTGCAGCACAAGTAACGGTCTAGGTAAAACGGTGGGGTCCACACATCAAACAAACAGACGTCCTCAACATTAGCCACTACATTGGTCATCAGCCTAGAAATTTTATCAACATGAATGAGCGGTCTAGGTAAAACAATGGGTTCAAAGTCCACAAGTCTCTTAATATCAAAATGTGCTAAAGTCTTATCTAAATCAAAATTCTCAGAGACAATGGCCTTAAACTCAATAAATTCAGACTTGCGTGATTCAAAGAGGGTGTAAGGTATTATAGGGTCAAAAGAAAATGAACCATATTCAACACACAGATCCACATCCAAACCCACATTGACATCAAACCCACATGAAAAAGACTCATATTCTATAGAAAAAACATCAACATCAAACTCCACATTAGTGGACTCATATTCCTTCTCACATGACTCTTGGAAACAAATAGCTTCTGACTCAGCATGATGCTTAACTTTAGTTATGATGCTCGTATCTAACTCACTAGGTCTCTTAGATTCTTCACCATCCTCAAACTCAAAAGAATCATTCAAAGTGGTGGGTGGGATGACAAAAACTAGGAAATCATCAGTGGCGTCCTTAGGTGAGCTAAATTTAGGTGCAAGGTCATCAGATAGAGACAGAGGGAGGTCTCTCTCTTGTTCTAGGCTAGGCGAAGACATGACATCATTCAAGTTAGGCCTAGCAAGATAAGTGGGCTCAAAATCTTCATAAAGACTAACTTCAAGTTTAGGAGATCCTAAACTAAAGTTAGGCTCACTATAATTCAAGTTAGACCCTTCTTTCTTTGTGCTGCACATAAACCAAATTTGTTAGTACTGTTTTTTCAACAAGAAGCAACCGCTAAAAATCAAAATCAAACTAATCTCAACAAAAATCAAAATATTAACATGAATAAAAAATAGTCTAAACTAAATTCCTAAAACTAAATAACGACTCAATCAAAACTAAAAATCACGATTATAAAATTAAAACAAAAGTGACATAAAAGACTCGAATAACTAAACTACGACTTGAAGCAACCAAATTTCACAAATTCATCCACGGTAATAACGCCAAAAACTTATAGTAAATTCTGTAAGTATATGATTTATTATTGTAACTCTTACAGATATCGTCCTCAAGGATGGGTCGAAATTAGTAAACTAATACACAATTACAAATTGAAGATCGATTCAACTTATTCGATTAACTGACCTTCAACCATTATCAAACTAAATCCAGGGACCAATATCATGAGTCAATGTCATACCAATTTCTAGTAAATTCATATTGAAAAGGTGAAGTGAAGCCAAACCTTATACCAAATGCATTCAACCCGAGACCAGAACAAAAACCAAAATTCTGTTTGCGATTTCTGGGCAGGGAGTCGAAATCACCAACATCATGAGTCTCAAATTGTGACAAATAAAGAACCCGGATCAAAATTGCAACACGAGAGCCCATAAAATTCAACACAATGCTCGAAATTACAAACAAAACCCATAATCTAATTATGCTATTTTGAGGACTAAGAACAAATTCTGAAAACTAAGAAAATAAACACAACCCAAATTAAAAACTAAAGAAAACTCCCCGCTTGAACTCTTCAGACCTGCCCCTCTTAACTCGAATTAAGACTCTCCATTTACTACTTGTAATCGTCGACTGAGTTGATGATTAGTGATGAGTGATTGAAGGAAGGGCAGCTTCTGGTCTGCTGGGTTGTGAGTAGCAAGAAGAAAAAGGGGCGAGGAAACGCGTACTGGGCCATGAAAACAAGCCCAGCAGGAGAATGCCTAGTCGGCCAACGGAAAAGAAAGAAAGAGGAAGAAAGAGAGAGAGCTGGGAAATAAAAAGAAAGAAAAGGAAAGAAAGAAAGAGAGCTGCTGATGAGGGAGAGGGGAAAAAGATGGGCCGCGAACAGGCCTAGGGAAGAGAGAGGGAGAAAAAAAAGGCGGACTGGACTTGGGCCATTGAGCAGGAAAATCAGGCCCGAAGTAATGAGGGTGAGGGAGAGAGAATAAGGGGAAGAGAAAGAATGGGCTACGGTTTGGGCCTGGTCTTTTTTTTCCCCCCTCCTTCCTTGTCCTCTTCAATTTGATCTAACTCTTGCACTTGTTCGAGCAAATTTATTTATTTACTTTCAAGGCGTTCTCAGTTCCTACAAAATAAATAAAAATATTATTAAAATTCTAATTTAATAATTTATTTTGAGTAAATATTAGACAATAAAAGGATATAAAATATTATAACTTATGGTTTAACACAAAATCGTAGATGAGAAGAAGCCATCAAATGAGGCAAGGCTTGGAGTTGTACTTTTTTAATAGGTGCTTCAATACGGCATGATCGGTGAAAACTATGACCTTAGAATTAATCAAGTATGACCAAAATGTTTGCAAGGAAAATACAACCATTAAGAACCCCTTTTCTGTGGTGGCATAATTCACTTGAGCTTCATTAAGAGTTCCGCTTGCACAGTAAATGACATGCCCTAAAACGGCTCCCAATGCAAAATCGCTAGCATCATCCATCACTTCAAAAGGAAGGTCCCAGTCTAGGGATTGCATCATCTGAGCCAAAACTAGTGCCTCTTTCAACCTAAGAAAAACACTCAAATACCTTTCATTAAAGTCAAAAGGCACTTCCTGGACAAGTAATTAGGTGAGAGGTTTTGCAATTTTCAAAAAATCTCTAATGAACCACTGGTGGAAACCAACATGTCCAACAAAAATTCCTCATGCCTTCACAGAAGTCAGTGGTGGCGGTTTCTCAATCACCTCCACTTTTGCTTTGTCAACCTCAATTTCTTTGTTAAAAATAATGTGCTTTAAGACAACCCCCTCTTGTACCATAAAATAGCTCTTTTTCAATTCAAGACCAAATTCATATCTTCACATCTTTGCAATGCTTTGGACAAATTATGCAAGCAATGATCAAAACATGTTCCATACATAGAAAAATCATCAATGAACACGTCCATAATGTCCCCAATAAAATCATAGAAAATGGTCATCATGCAATGTTGAAAGGTAACGGGGGCATTGCATAGCCCAAATGCCATCCTCCTATATACAAATGTCCCATATGGATAAGTAAAGGTGGTTATTTCTTGGTCACTAGGTGGATAGGAATTTGGAAAAACCCCAAATATCCATCTAAGTAGCAAAAAGAGGATTTTTTAGCCAACTTCTGAAGCATTTAATCAATGAAGGGAAGGGCAAAATGGTCCTTACGGGTGGCTTTGTTTAACTTTCTATACTTAATGCACATACACCAAGCCATGACGGTCCTAGTGGGAACTAGTTCATTGTTCTCATTGTTCACAGCTGTCATCCCCCCTTTTTTCGGCACAACATAGACTGGGCTTACCTACTTACTATCAGAGATAGAATAAATAATGCCGACCTTAACTAAGTTTAAAATTTTCTTCTTAACCACCTCTTTCATGTTTTGGTTTAACCTCCTTTGGTGCTCAATTGAGGGCTTATAGTCATCTTCGATCAAAATGTGATGTATGCACACAGAATGGTGAATTATTTTTAAGTCATCAATAGTACATCCTATGGCCTCACGATAAAATCTAAGCACTCTAAGTAAAGAATTAATTTGAGATGCACTTATATTAGCATTAACAATCATGAAGTATATAGAGTTTGATCCAAGGAATTCATACCTCAAAGAAGAAGGGAGAGGTTCTAATTCTACATTGGGGGCATGCTCCTTATCAGATGAGGGCTTATCACTTACTAGTTCTTCCACCTTTGCATGGGAAGGTGAAACTTGTGGAGATGCTTATAAAAAGTGGGCGCACATAGCGGCTTCGGGATTCTTATCCTCTGAAGTATTGTCATTCAACATACAATTATCAAGACAGTCTCTAGAAACATGGTTAGTGACTTATTTCCTTACCAAATTATCAACCACATTGATCCTATGGCACTCATCAGAAATAAAAGGGAATTTACAGGCCTTAAACAAATTAAATTCTACATGATCACCCCCTACATCAGTGGATAATTTACCATGCTTCACATTAATACCACATCCGGCGGTGGCCAAGAAAGGCCTCCCAAGAATAATAGGGGTGCATGTATCCTTTTCCATTTCAAGTACTATGAAATCAACCGGCACATATAAATCTCCTACTTTAACGGGGACATCCTCTAAAATGCCCACAGTGGTATTTCACAGAACGATCTGGCAATTGTAGAGATATAGTAATCAAGCTTCTCACACATAGATAGGGGCATCAAGCTCACACTCGAGCCTAAATCACACAAAGCACAGTCAATACACACATTTCCTATTAAGCAAGGAATGCAGAAGCCACCTAGATCCTGAAGCTTAGCGGAAAGCTTACTTTGGACCGTGGCACTACATTTTTAGTCAAGGCTGTGATCTCATGCTCTTCTAGCTTTCTTTATTAGAAAATATCTCTTTCAAAAACTTAGCATAGGAAGGCATTCGAGACAAACCAAAGGTGAATGGATTATTAATGCAGATTTTCTTTAAGACCTCTAAAAACTTTCTGAATTGTAAATCAGGCTTAGCCTTCGCCATTCTTTGAGAAAAAGGCAAAGGCGGTGTGTAGGGTTTTTAGAACGTATGTTTAGGTTCTGTAGGAATCTCATTAGAATCCTTCAAAACATCATCTTGCACATCATTTGAGGGACTAGACATCTCTTTTTCAACGACTTTCTCATCATCATCATGCAAACTCATATCATCACTAACTCTTTTAGGCCCCTCAAGTTGTTTGTCCCCCCTCAAAATCATGGCATTACACTACTCCTAAGGTTAAGTTTGGGTTTATTAGGGAGTCTTTACAAGGATGCAGGTGAAGAGCTAGCTTGTTGGGCAATTTAGGCTTCCAATATCATATTATGACTAGTAAGCACATCAACCTTAGAGGCTAATTGCTTTATGTACTCATCTTACTTTAATTACGCCATAAACATACTCTTCATCGGGCAAAGGGAGGCCTTTGAAACCTTAAGGTGGTCCAGCATTCAATTGGGGCATGATAAGAGGGCTACACCTATATGAGAAATTTAGGTAATTCCTCCAACTTGGGCTGTAGGTATTGGAATAAGGGTCATTAGTTGGTCTCGAATTGTAGTTGACATAATTGACTTGGTCACTAGTGTCTTGGAAAAAGGACTCCCAACTTGGCAATTTATAGTCAAATGGTCAACGGAACCACAAGTTTCACATAGGGGAGGGGCACTTGAATTTATAACATTAACATTCAAACGATCTAATCTTTGAGTCATAGGATCTTCCAACCCGTTTGGGTTGGCCTCTCTTATTGGACCATTGAAAGTTATTGAATATCATCTCCTCAATCAAATTGTAGGCCTCATCCTTCATTTTCTTTATCAAAGTGCCACCTACTGTCGCATCAATGATGGATCATACAGGTTGACTAACTCCATTATAGAACGTTTGCACGATCATCCATTTTTGGAGCCATGGTGAGGACACAAGTGTAATAAGTCTTTGGATCACTCCCATCCTTCATAAAATGTCTCATTCTCCTTTGAACAAAAGTAGTTATTTGGTTCCTCATGCTTGCAGTCTTGCCAGGTGGGAAGAATTTAGCAAGAAAGGCCCTAGTGAGCTCATCCCAAGTTGTGATGGACCCCGGAGGCAGCGAGTGGAGCCATGCCCATGCTTTATTCTTTAGTAAAAAGGGAAATAACCAAAGGCAAAGGGACTCCATTGAGCTTTAATGTATATCACACCTCCAAAAAGATTGAGATGTGTAGATTTTTGGTCTTCCGTTAGAGCACCATCGAATTTTGCTTGTTGAAACATAGAGATGAGTGCCAGTTTAAGCTCAGAATTATGAGCTTTCATAGTTGGTTGGGCAATACTAGAAGTGATGCCTCCAACTTCCAGGGTAATAAAAGCGCGGTGTGTCCTTCTTCGGTTTCTTGTGTCATCAGCCATTGTATATAGAGTATTAAAGGGCCTTGTGCCTTTGCTCTTCGAGCCTTTGTTTCTTCATCCTTAAATAGAAAGTCCTTTCCATCTCGGGCCGGGTTCGTATGGAAAAGGACTTCGCATAAAAAGAGGAAAATCTCCTGTAAGCACCAACGTAGACAAGTCCCAACCAGTCAAAAAGGTTAAAAAAAAAGCAAAAGCATTTAGTCAATTCCATACAATTAACTTAATAGTTGACAAAGTTAGTCTCCGACGACGGCGCCAAAAATTTGACACAACCCACAAGGGCATGGGTGTTGTAGGCTAGATTAAATATCATCCTCAGGGACCGAAGCAATCTATTGAATTTTACCCTACTAAAAATGCTAAGCAAATAAGTTTTCGATGGATTGTTTTAACTATGCTAATTGACTATTAAGCAGCAAGTTCAATAATTCAATCAAAGAAAAAGCATCTAGGGATTTGCTTTTCTCAGCAAGGAGTTGGATCCTTGAATATAGCGTGCGCTCTTCTCTAGTTTGGATGATAAAGGAATGCAATCTTACTTTATTCAATTTTTTCCTTCGAAATAAGCTGAATTGCCTACACTAATCCAACTAGCCTTCTTTCAAATGTCCTCGTTTTAGTCTAGGGTTTAGGCCTTGATTGCTAATGTCTCCCCTCAACATGAAATTCACTTTCAAGGATTGTTAAATCGAGTTCAATTTGTAAGTCTAATATGAGTTTCTCCTCTCGATACTTTTCTCAACTATCTAACATATGTAAGAAAATCTTGCCAAACTCGCTCACATCAATTCAATCACAAGATAGAATAAGATCTTTCCAAGAAAGATTGAGCACGAGTAATAGAATTAGGGATCCAACATCAATGTTTGGCAAGCACATCCCTGGATTCAAGTAAATTACTCACTCATGTTTAAATTAAACATCATTTGGATCAAATCAAGAGGAGTTTTAAGAAGAAATAAAAGGAAGAGCATGCACAACAATCTATGGAGGTTCTTCAATGATCCCTCGATCTTCAAGTATCCAATTGCCAATTTCTTCTTTCAAATCCTCTTTTTACTTCAAAATGACTAGAAAAATCTAACCTAATAGGGGAGATAAGTGAGGATGAGTTGGGATGTATCTTTGCTTTCAGCCGAGGATGCCTAAAAATATACGAACCCAAGCATTCTCAGCTACACAATGAAGGAAGGTGAAGAGGATCGTGGTTTTTAGCTCACACAGGTCGTCTATGGTGAGTGCTGGCTGCGAGATCAGCATTTCTTCTTTGCCCCATCGTCATATGGGATGAGGTTACCACTGTGATGAGCAAAAATGTACCAAAATAAGGGTCAATACTGGGTTAAAAGGTCTTAAAACTTGCAAACATACATCAAATAAGCATACCCAAGCGTAAAATAGAAAAATGGGCCCAAATCATTTGCTTAAACACACAATCCCCTAGAAAATTCTATCAAATAACCCTAAAATGATGCATATGTTCAGCACTTATTGGGGTTGAAACTTAAAACTTGAGGATTCAAGTCCCTATCCATTCTTCTCACCAAACAACCCCTAAATAAGTTAGGTATCCATATTAATAACAAGCTTTCATCATATAAAATTAGGGAATATTATTGTATGTCTTTCTAGGGTACTTGAAAATAATTTTTATGACTTTGTTGATGTCATTGACAAAATTGTTATACATTACTTTTGTGGGAAAGTCATTTTAATCCAAGGGTCGGAAGCACATTTCATATTTTCAGATAAGAAACCAAATAATTTCAATTAAGTGTGTTCAAAGCTAAACTCTCTCTCTCTCTCTCTCTCTCTCTCTCTCTCTCTCTCTCTCTCTCTCTCTCTCTCTCTCTTTCCCAATTCTGCAAGAAACTGATCATTTTCGCTCAACTATTTACTTTACTCTTCCAACATGGATCATCTATTTGACTGCAAATGGTGGTTCTCTAACCATTCTTGGCATCCCTTTTTCATTTCCTTTTCATATGTATGTTTTAATTTTCTTTTTACGTGTGTAGAATGTGAAAATTGTGGTGCTTAATGTGCATAATAACTTTAAAACCAGTTCATATATGGTTTATGATTTGTTAGCTTTCGTCTCATAGATAGGGAATAATGGACCATACTATCTTGATCTAGCTCTACGTGAGAGCGTTTAGATTTGCTTTGTCACAGTGTTTGCTCGTAGAGGGATAAATTATCTAAAGGCCTAAGCAAGCTAGGCTCTCCAATGGGGCTTTCCAAGTTTCATGAAGTGCAAACTTTCATATTAGAAAGACATTTCACCAAATATTCGACATTGGATTAGCAAATTTATGTGTATAAAAGATCTATTGCTCTTATCTGTGCTGTACTTTGGGGAACTAAGTTATGTAAGAAGATAAGCATTCAGTGAGTGTTACGTTAGATTTTTTGAAATCAAGCTATTTTCACGTCATCTAAGATTGTGTTCTTTTCTTTTGGAGATGCATTGTAGATGCCAAATCACAAATCAAAGATGCATAAATTTGCCCCTTTTTTGCAGCAAAACAAAAAATTACAATTAAAATAAGAATTATAGTTATTAAAATTTAAAAATGGAAATTAAGAAAATGGTTCATCAGAAGTTTGATTCTTGCACCTTCCTTTTTAAGATGTCCACTCTTAAGAACTGCACAGTCAAGCTTGCTCGCTACAGAGAAGTCTTAAGATGGGTAGCCTCATTAGAAGTTTTTCTATGTAGCGTGTGAGTGAGGACGAAGCATGCTGTGAAGGCTCATGGTGATCTATGGGGCTAATCAGCAATTCTAAAGCCACTGTTGGTAACGATCAATGGACAGATAGCCATGGGCAATCACCTAGTCGGATAATGATACTATAAGGCAACCACCAATCAAATAGACTTGTAAGTTCATTAGTTTGTGAGATGCAATGAGGATGTTTTGCTTTTCAAGTAGGTGATGTGGATTTTATGTTTAGTTTTAAAAACACTTTTTAATTAGAAATGCACAAGGTTAATTGTAGACTAGCAAGTATAAGATGTCAACCCTACGAGGAATAATAGTCATTTTAAATTTTACCTTCGAATAAGTTAATTGAGGAATTTAACTATTAATATGAATTAAAGGAACAAAAGAAAAGTAATTGTGTCAAGTAGAGAGAAATCAGATTAGAGAATGATCTAGGACTTTGGATTTCACCATTGATGCAAATATTGAATTTCTACTTCAAATGGGAGCTCAATTTGTCTCTTGTTTAACCTAAGTCACAAGCATTAGGTTATAAATTAAAAAGATGATTACAATTATCAAATGAGATTATTTGTCTAGCGGTTTAGCATGAATCATTTTTTTTAGCCATAACTCATCTAATTTCTAGTATAAATTATTCAATTTTAATAATTGTAATTTTAAGCACAATTGCATAACATCATATTAGCCTATAAGGTCTAATATTCATTTGAAATAGCAAATTAATCTATTATAATAAACATGATTAAACAATAGTATTAAGATGCATAAATAGGTTAAGATCAAGTATAAACTAAAAAATATACAATGAAAGAGAAAAAAGATAACCCCAAAAGAAATTAGTCAAACAATCTTATTATCAAGGGTCCATCCTAGTCCTAGAAGAGTATTTTAGTCACCATAGTTAGCAAAAATGCTTGAAGTTAGTCTATTTCATTTCCTATGTTCTAACTTTAGTACTCAATTACACAAAATGGTATAATTAAACACAACCTCTCAAATTTGACTCACAAATGAGGTGAGATAAGAAGCGAAAAATAGCTAACAAAGCTTATTTTCCTTCTAAACTTCTCGGGCTAAATAATTTTGTCTTACAAACAACTCTCTAAAAATTGAAAAATGGAAGGCGGGAGAGTGGAGAATTTTGGATGCTTCAATGATTGAATCAATGGATGAAGGAATGGATCACCCCTTTTTATAGGGGAAATCCAACTCTTTTTGGTGTCCAACAATTAATGAAAAATTAATTTCAATTAATCTTTGACCATTATATTGCATGAAAAAGCCCAGTCTTTAGCTAAAAATTAATTTTAATTAATTAGCCTTGACTATCACCTTTGAATTTGCTCTCAAAGATGAAGATTTAGCTGTTGGGTTGAATTATGGGGGCTAAGGCTGATTGGGCTTTGCTAATTGCGCCTAATGGGCCATGGAGATCAGAAGAAAATAGGCCCAAGTGGAACAAGGAAAAGGGAGAGAGTTGGGGCGTGGGCACTGGATGCTGAAGCAGGCCGTTGGGCTGCAGAGAAGCCCACCCGGAGGAAGAAGGAGAGTTGAATAAGGAGGTGAGGGATGGGGGGCCTGACTTGTAGGTCACGGGCTACTCGGTGCTAATGCGGAACAGGCTAAACGTGGCTTGGAGGGAGAAAAGGAGTGAGGTAACACTGGGCTGCGACTGGGCCACAACAGGTATACTGGGAAGACAAGCCCATTCGGGCTAGAGAAAGGAAGGGGACTAGGGGGGAGAGAGCTATTGGGAAATGGGCCGCGGGTCGAACCTAAACAGAGAGGTTATGGCGTTGGAACTTGTTGCTACTTGGTGCTTCGCTGGGCCAAGCGCACACATGGAAGAGGGAAGCTACAAGTGTGATTCAAGTCTTCAATAAGTCAATTTCAATTGCTTGATTTCCTTTCAAATTTAAATCTTTCTTCTTCTTTAAAAATTATAAATATGCATTATTTTCACTTAAAATAAATCTCAAACACTTTGAAAATTGGTGAAATGGGAGTAAAATATAGGTATAAAATGTGAGTTATGAGTGGGGGTAGTTGTAACACCTGAGTATGATTATAATTAAGCTCTTATGAGTGGACCTCCAAAGAGGAAGGTGTAGCTTTGGTTATATAGGTAGTTATTTCAATCTCTTTAAGTCTCAATTCCAAGATACTTGGGGTGCTTAGATGGTATTCGATCCAACCAGCAACTATGATTTGTGCTAGGGGACAAGAGAGCCTTGGAGAGTTCTCTAGTAAGGTAAAAATACTAGGTAGATCACTAGTTATGTTGACAAGTAAATTAGTTAGTTTATGATGCGCAACGAAGATGTCGTGCTCCCCAAGCTAGGGTAATTATAACACTACAAGCATGCTTAGAAAGTATGGTTTAAACGAATTGAAACAACCACTTATATCATCAAAGATGCACCTTTTTTATCAAGGAGTCCATTCTTAAGAACTTTGAAGTTAAGTGTGCTAAGTATAGAAAAGACTTAGGATAGGTGAGGGCATGAGAAGTTTTCTTAAGTAATGTGTAAATGAGGATATAGCACATCGAAAAGGCTTGTGATGATTGGTAGCCATTCATCAATCCTTAAAGTCTCTACAGGTGATTGTCCATGACCTAGGAGGGGGTAGAGTGTTAGGAATAAGAGAGGGATCGTTTATAAGTACAACAAATAATTACTTGTAAGTGGATATAAGAGTTTTTGTATATCATTCCTAATGAAATGAAAAAAACGATTCCCCCCCCCCCAAAAATTATCTTTTATTTTAGATTTATCATTTTTCTTACATTCCTAAATTTTAATTTTGCATGCTTAAACCCAAAACCTAGTACCAAAGTAAGGTTCTTACTAGAAAAGAGGGTTCATTAGTAATGAAGGAGAAGCCAGTCTAGAATAGGGAAAAGGGAATCGTTAAGGCGCAACCTTTCCATAGAAAAATGGTGAAAAGCATATTGACCCAAGAGGGGATAATCAAGGCTCTAAAGACAAAAACTCACTGGACAAAAAAGATGAGAGATGGTAAGCGAATAGTAGTCAAGTAAAAGGACAAATTACAAAAAATGTTCAATGAGTAGTGAGAAGATTTGAAGGATACAGCAACGGGTAAGATTTTGTTGTGTCTCGTAAATAGTACTTCTTAAAGAAGTTACCGACTTGACTAACCTGGTTAAAATTTAGGGCAAGTTGGAGAGCATGTATTAATCCAAATCATTGATGAGCAATTCGTACTTGAAGAAACTATTACTTGGTCACCACATGATAGAAAAAGAAAAATTTATTAAAGTGTATATTATCCAATAAGATGATGACGGAGCTGGCTACTATAAAGGTAATTATTAAAGAGGAAGACAGAGCTTGCTTGTGTTCATGTCATTGCCTTCAGCTTTTAATAATATTATGGCTACTCTTTCTTTGGGAAAGAAACTTTGAAATCTGGCGAGGTGGTTGCGACTTTGGTGATAAATGAGACTTGGCTAAATAGTAATAGATTATCAAATGAAGGTCAAGTGGTAATGCCTGCACAAGACGAAAGTCATGGGCAAGGATGGTCATAAGGGAAGGATGGTGCCCAACACTTAAGATCAAGTGGTCAGAAGTTAAATTGTGAGTACTCGTATGAGGAAAGACATTTAAAGCATTATCTTCTAAAGAGAAAGGAAGATATGATGAGTGATGGCACATCATTTTTTATGTCTATTTTAGACAATTGTCGAATGTTTAGGAAAGTAAGATTAAATCGTAAACTATTGCAATTCATTTCATATGTGTTGAGTTGTGGAGCACATGTTGACATATCAAATACGTGGTAGGGGTATTGTTAAGATGACAAATAGTGCGTGAAGCAGGATTACTGAGGTAGAAATAATACAAGCCATTCGTAGGTTTAAAGGGGTTGTGTGGATGCTAACTGGTGTTAAACATTTGCAAGATCTAAATGAAATTCTAATTTCTTTCAGGATGTTAGATGTAAAAGACTACTTGTATTTCTCTTAAGGTAGAATGTTGAAGATATCAGAGGAGCTATGATGGATGTTTGGAGGCTTTTACGAACTTTTAGCGTAGGCGCACATAGGAGATAACAATAGAAGTTGCAGCTAGATTTCTACAAGTGATTCAAGCAGAAGGCAAGTGGAAAGGAGGAAGTTAGTGACACTTGCTTTTACAACTATAGATGGAAATGACCTCGACCGATCAAGTAAGTTGGAGTTACATTAGCATTCATATATTTTTTAAATCAGGATTGAGTTAGGAAGGACATAAAATTTTGGAAAAGGGGGGGAAATAGGGAAGGCGAAGGAGAGATTGTCAACAAGTAGGGAAAATCTTTACCTGTATATAGGAGAGTTTTTCTGTACATTGTTTTTAAAACAATGAAAATGTAATATTCCTCTCAAAATTCTCTTCTTTCACTCTATCTATTTTTCTTAAATATAATACACAATGCTCATGATGGGATCAACGCAGCAACAATGATAGTTTCACTTCTCCCTTTAACTATTTCCTTGTGCCCCTCTCTCCACTATCATAGTAGTCGTAAGCCCTTTGGTAGCCATGGGGTGAGGGGGATGAGCAGTTGAAGTGGTACGGTGCTGAGTGGACTGGAGGTGGCTGCTCTTTTTTTATATATAATTTTAGTTGTTTTAATTTTTTTTGGTTCTTTTAATAATACAATAGTGGCCTTTGCAAATATTTACACATATTCATAATTCTATAAAGACTTATTTCAATTCACCCTTGAGGTTTTAGAAAATTAAATTTCATGCTTTTGACCTTGTTAAATTATTATTTATCTATATTCACTTTTAAGTGAGAAACTTTTTAGCGTCTAATTTGCAAAATTGCTCCATACTATATCTTATTTACAAATAGAGAATATTTTGGAAAAAAATTTAAGGTTCAGAAAGTATGTCGTACAAAATTCAATGGGGTAAACAATAATTTGACAAGCTCCTTTCCTTCTCATCAATTCTGTTTAGATTAATTAATATGTAATAACTGAAAACATGATAGAAGAAATCATCATTTCATGTTATTATTTGACCACATGGACTTTTGGAGATAACAATGAAGACTTCAGTCACTTACATTTCTTCTTTTCATTACGTGATCATTTTTAGGCATGGAGCGACACAAAAAAGAAAAAAAGAAAAATATGAAGGATAAGCACACTCACAATTATGCATGACACAAATCAACACAACCAAACTCATATCTTATTTTTCTATTTACATTCCTTGGTCTAAAACACCTAAGATATTAAATAGAACATGCAAGTATATGCTTTCAAGCATAAACTTGAGCATTGAAAAGAAGATTGTCTACCACAGCCGTGAACATCTTGTTAATTGATTCCTTGACCGCATCAATCTCCTCTTTATTCATGAAATCTCCCTTGGTGGGGTAGGGAGCCACAGTAGTGCACTAGGTCCCTGTCCCTGAGGCCTCGAACTGTTCTCATACACAACACATTTTGGAGTGTTATCTAGTACGTCATCCTTAATAGTAATATACTTGATGGAGCACTTCTCAAAATCAATCTCATCAACCCTATTTTTAAATACTTGAATGTCCCCTACAAATTCATTATCACAACAGTGATGTTCTCACCAATTTTTAACATAGAATTAGATGCTAAGGTATTAAAATAAATAATGAAAGAAGGCATATCAAATATAATAAGTTAATATAAAGTACTAGTGATGTACAAAGGATGTACAACCTTCACAAATATTTATCAGCTTGATGCATCCAACAAAAGTGGAGTCACCTTAAACAAACTCAATGTTCATAACAAACGTGGGCAAATTCTTGGCAAAGTTGTGGTTATCAACAATAAGAGCCTAGAACAGTTGGCTGGAGGCAATAGGGCTGGTGATGTCAGCCATTGGGTATGTATGAACACCCATGATACAGATGTTTGTAAAGGGGCTAAAATGAAAAGAGTCCCTTAACTTGCTATGGAGTAGTTCTTACTAGCTTGATATTGAGAGCTTTGGGATGTCCTAACATGGAGCATTTTGCTTAGCATTTATAGTGGAAGGAGTTTGCTTGGTTAGTTTAAAAAAAGCTATAGATATTAGATCTTAGTGGAATATGATGTGGTAATAGCATGCAATGTAAGTTATGTAACCCTAGTTGCATGGCCTACATTAAATTATCCTCTCTGTTTTTTTTTAAAAAAATTTAATCAAAGTAAGGGGTGTAGATATGCTTTATAGGAATGTGGAAGATAGTTGGTGGGAAGAAGTCAATATGTCAAAATTAACACAATGAAATGAGGAGTAAGTATTAGTGGGAGAATTAGGTGCTAAGAGTCAATCATGATGAGATATTTTAGGGGAATAGTAACAATGTTAGGTGTGCATTAATGTAGGAAGGTGTGATAAGAAAAGAAATTGTAAGGCAATTAGGCTAGTGTTCGGTTAGGGAAAAATAATTTTCTGATTTTCTATTGTTTGACACAGTAAAATGCAGAAACCCATTTTTTCAAGAGATCATGTTTTTTCAAATGGAGAAAAATGATTACTATTTTAAGAAAAAAGGAAATTGGTTTTATTCTTTTAACTCTTTTGACGATATAATTAACAGAATTTACATCCAAAATTCGACTTTATTGGTTTGGATTAAGACTTGACTGTCCGATGAGAAATATTGAAATCAAGTCAAATCTAGAATTTAAGCTCAAATTTTCTTCATTACATCAACACTTATCTCCTCTATGTCAATTACATAGACATTTTTCGCTATTTAAACAATTCAAATGACAGTTTCATCACTAAAACAATTTTCACGATCTAGATTGAAACTTGATTATCATACTCGAAAGGTTAAAATAAGCTCAAATCCAGATTTTGATCTCAACAATACTTTATTTGGTCAAAATGTTTCTCCACCACGACAATTTAGTCGAAATGTTTTGCAAAATAATCAATTTAGCTGACATTTTTTGCCAGTAAAATGATTTCAAGATGTTGGATTCAAACTTGATTATCGGATAGCAAAAGTTAAAACAAACATAAATCCAGATTTTAGGTTCGACATTCCTTCATATGGTCAATATTTTTCACCACCTAAAAAAATCAACTGACATTTTTCTCCATTAAATATTTTCAATAATTTGGATCGAAGCTTGATCATTGGATATTAAGTACTAAAAGAAGCTCAGACTTAAATTTTACAACATTTATCTTTGCTGTGGCACTTTAGCTAACATTTTTACTATTTAAACAATTCAATTGACATTCTCTTCTTTTTCTGTGGCAAATGATTTATCTTAAACCAAACAATAGAAAATGCAACATTAAAGTTCATTTTCCTTGGGAAAATATTTTTCACGGAAAAAGATTTTTTGGGAATACCATTTCCAACCCGAACAAAACAAAACCTAAGAAAAGTATCGCTTTTCACATACATGTACGAAGGAAAAAGAATATTTAATGATAAATTGATTTATTATCAATGATAGAACTTTCATCTTTCTGAAAAAAGTGAAAATAATGGACAAATGCTCTCTTTGACCTCATCATTTTCTTTCTTCTAATTTTTCTTTTTATCATATTGTTAGCCGGTAAAATATCTTAATGTTTTGGGCGTCTCAATTTAACTTAATTTTTAATCGATTTTTCCCATGTGTGCCTACTAAGCATGGGGTAACTACGTTAATTAGTATTAATTAATTGTCTTTTGTTATCACATTTGTACTTAGTATTGAGAATTTATCTTTTGATAAATATTGTGAAAATTTGTTTTTGATAAATATTGTTTTCCCCCTTCCCTCTTCAAACTCCACATCTAGTGCAATCACCATTTTCATATGAAAAGTTTGGCAGCAAAGCCACATGAAATAATGTGACATTCTAAAACATGAGATTCACTGGGGTTAATCCAAAGGACTCCCAACCTCTTTTGTCCATTCAACACGTGCAATTTCTTTTCCAAGATAGTTTCCACCGCTTATCCAAGATTGTGCCTTGGGATTTGACAGCGAACTCTAGGTGCACGCTCATGTCAAGTTTGAGTTGGCTGAAAGGCTGGCTTACTCATCAAACATCACCCCATCGACCGGCCTGATGCTCTTTTGTCTAACAATAAGGATTAGATGGTTGTTGCTGAGGTAACTTTTTGTCTCTACTCCTTGTCTTTGCATCCTTTAACCCAACTTTTCATCTAACAGTTGTCCCTATATCGTTCATTCAGGCCTTCGTCCATGTGCTAAAGACTATGAGAACAACCCTTGCCATTGCTCACCTTGAGGAGAAAATCAATATCTTAAATATGAGGAAAGGAAAATGGAGCAATACTTCTCCAAGCATAAGAAGCACTATAAGGAGCTGAATAAGGCGGGAAAAAAAAAGGTTGCGAGAAAGAAAGGAGGAATTACATCAACGCCTGAAGAAACTAGGTGAGCAACTAAAGGCAAGACAGATATGTTGTGTAAGAAACGACTTACTGTCATAAGTATACCCAAGGCGCGGATGAGCTGACGAACTTCTTCTGCGATTGATCGAGTTGTTCTTCATTAACTTCTAGAATAAGAAGGTTTACTTCAAGGGTTAGGTCAGGTATGTCAAGGATTATCGCCAAGGCAAGCAAGCCAGCCAGGATCTTAAGGAGTCGAGTTCCATGATGAGGAGCTCAAGGACGAAGGTTAAGTTAACCCCGATAGCATAGTGTGGTTGCAAGAGGGGACTACGGCGAGACCACAACTTGGATGATGAGGATGACGATAACCTTTAGTAGGGCGGCTCTCCTTAGATTCTATTATCTCATTTCTTTTGATTTTATTTATGCTTGGCTGTTTTAAGCCATGAACAGTTTATCATTTTTTTTCCTATTTAATGAGACTCCAACGTTTTTCAGGTGCTTATATGTTGTTGCTTTCTTTAATTCACTGCTTATTGATGGGTTTGTAGTTTATGATCCATGCATTTTGTTGATGGCTAATCATAATGGACACACCCCTTGCCGCTAATTAAACAGCAAGGAAAAGAGTAACACCAAAATTCTCATTCATTCATTATGAAAAAGTCCTTACACAGGGTCCTTTTTTACATTGCTTCTTAAAGGAAAAAAGGTATAAGAGAGAAAGGAAAAATGTACTACTTCACCTTAAATGAAACACTTCCTTAGGTTATCACCGTGCTAGGTTCAAGGGATTTCTCTTCCTTAATATATTAGGAGTCAGTACGTCCTAGAATAAACTTTGGAGTTATATTGTGTATGGTCCCTCCCTGTTGGCTAATAACTTTCCATGCACGTGAGCCTTAGCGACGGCAACAGTCTTCAGTAACACCAGGTTACCCGCCTACACAGGCTACTCCTTAACTCGTCAGTTGTGAAGTCATGTGATCTAAAGCATGTGGAGCACCTCTGGTAAGTAGGTGTCTTCCCGGACCAAATGTAACAAGTCAAGGGTCTCCTTTAAGGGGGAGTTATTCAAATCTTCTTGTAATGCAGTTAACAAGTGAGTGTATAGTCCACCATGTGGGAAAGACGGCCTTAGGCCCGTATATTAGCATGAAAGAGGTCTCACTTGTGGCTGTTTTCTCATTATTCTGATAGACTATAGTATTCTGGGAGTTCGTCAGCTTATCCATCCTTGGTATCATCTAGTTTCTTTTGCAGGATGAATAAGATGACCTTCATGGTAACCTCAGCTTGTCTATTAGTCTGGGGACATAACTATTCTAAAGCGAGCTTCGCTACTATAGTGCTTTAAGTTGTCCCAATCTTGCTAGTGTCAGATTGCTTACCATTGTCCGAGATCATGGCTTGTAGGATTCTAAATCTCATGATGATGTTCTTACAAATGAAATTTCATACTTCACCTGCCGTGATCGAGGTGAAGCCCTCACCCTCAACCCACTTGGTGAAGTAGTCTACTACCACAAATAGGTATTTGCACTAGCTTGTAACCTAAGGGAATAACCGAAGTATGTCCATTCCCTATTTGACGAACGATATAGGGCTCAAGATAGGGGTGAGCAGGGTGAAGAGTTTTCTTTTAATTGAGAAAAACTTTTGGCCTTTTTCACATCTTTATACCATAAAGACGCAGAGTGCAAACAAATTGTTAATGAATCACTAATACATTACTCCTACATTCTTTAACCTAAACGGCCTAACCTTATAGCAGTATAGCCCATTGTCTAAGATGATGGTTGTCTTCCCCTGATTGTTTGAATGCAAGTGAATCTAGTGATAGGAGGGGAAGGTGTCTATAAAACACAACATTGCATAGCCAACTATAAAGTTCACAAGTTTATCGATTTTCGAAAGAGGTTAGCTTTGGGGCAAGCCTTGTTAAGGTCCATGAATTGCACGTACATATGCTAAGTCCCATTGATTTTTTCACGAGTACCACATTTGATATCCACTTAAGGTACTGGTATTCTTGGATGAAGCATACACCTAGCAACCTTTGTACTTTCTAAATTTATAAGCAGGGTCTGCATTCAACCAATGCTCCATAACCTCCATATTGAGATTGGGAATTTCACCATGGCTAAAAGCAAAGATGTCCTTGTATTCTTATCCATGAGGGATTCCTTATCATGCATAGCCATATCTCATACAAATTTGACCATTCTAGTAGGTTGTGCATCCTTATGCGATACTGTATCTTCGTTATCTGCTGTCTGCGGGTGAGGTTGTCTCTGGTCTTCCATTGTTATTGCACATCTAGTAGAGGCTTCTTCATCTTAAGATCGAGCAGGGTGGCCTTAGAGCACCCCACTTTTTCTACAAGTGGCTTGATGCTAACTAAGTTGTATTCCCTTGTTGCCCTTTGGCCTCCATAAAAATTTCCCACATCACCATTGTCTAACTCATATTAAAGGTAGAAGAAGTAAGAGGTCCCGCGGATCATGACATTATAAGCCATGGCATGTCGACCAGTTGGAAGTCCACCTATAGGTTTCGTCCTTTCCCTTATCTCCTAATCTCATTGGCAGTCGATCCAATCCATTCGAGTTTATAGTTTGCCTCTCAAATTCTAAATAGGACGAGGGGGGTGTGAGGTCTCACCCAGCGTATTTGAGTCACGTCAGGCATTCTAATGCTATGATATTGACCGAACTTCCTATGTCAATCAAAATCCTTTAGATAAGAGCCATTGTTATCTTCAATTCTATAATGAGTGGGTCATAGTAGTGGGTGGTGATCTCACGAAAGTCCGCCTCACTAAAGGTCATCGTTGGAATCTTCTAGCGTGTCTCCCACTTAGCGATCACTATCTATTGCATGTTGCGTATATGGGCTTTCCATATCATATAGGAGATGCCTTCGATATGCGACAGTTGCCACTACCTCTATGGATCGCTCCTTTCTGACGAGCCTTCCCTTGGCTAGGGATTTCCCTGTTAGGAGGGCCTTTAGACCTCACCTAAGGAAGAAATTTATATGTCCATTGGTCTTTTTTAGTTCCTTGTACTCTGACACAGTATGACCATTTTCATCATGGAACTTGTAGTGCTTTGGGGCATTATATAGCTTGCATGGAGCGACCATCAGTTGTGGCATCCTCGATATAGGGTGCCCTTTTATTTCCATTAGAATGCTCCTAGGATCTACGTTAAAGCTCTTTCTTTAATCCTTCTTCTTCCCTAGTCATCACCCATTTCTGCAGAGATCTTAATGACCCTATTGAAGTCCACAACCTTTTTAAGAGCTTCGATGAGTGTCTTGCATCCTAGTCATGCCTATTGTGTGGTATGTGGCTTCGAGTTCGACCCTTTGGTGCTAATCTTCCCAGGGTCCTATCGACTTTTTGACCAGGAGGGTACCCATTCCATCAGTGGCCTTCTTTTAGGGGCGTGACATGCCTTCCTATTCCTCAAACCAGGCAGTCCACCTTGCATGGTTCACATAGGGAGTTAAGACTGACTGAGAGAGTGCCATATTATCATTAGCCTTTTGTAAGGCTCACTTGACCTATATGATTTTCTTGGTGTCTATCCCTGCCATCCACTCCCTATCTGTCCTATTCACTAACCTAGGGCCTGATGTCGTCGTGGGGTGAATTGTTTCTAGCATCCCTGATTGGGAATTCCTTGCCTTCACATAGCCCATGTCCTAGAGTCGGATCCAAATGGAATGCCAGGAGGGGACGCATGGAAATTGTCCCTTCCATGTTTTCCTAGCTTGTTTGGTGACCTGCTGTAAGTGAGCGCTGATAAGGGAGAACATGAAATTTTTAAGGGCATCAATGGTCATGTATGGATCCCAGTTGGGCTGTCCTTAGGTTACTGACTATGGCGTAGCTCAGGAGCTTTAGGAGATGTCCTAAATCTCTAGAGAACTTTCACGGGTGCCTTTTTAGATGTCGGCTGGGTCCACCATAGGATTATTATCTCAAACCAGGCAGAGCGCCTTGCATAGGTCACATAGGGAGTTGAGACTGACTGAGAGAGTGCTATATTGTCATTAGCCTTTGTAAGGCTCGCTTGACCTATATGATTTATCTGGTGTCTATCCCTCCCCTCCACTCCCTGTCTATCCTGTGTGGCTGTTCACTGACCTAAGGCCTAATGTCATTGTGGGGTGAGTTGTTTCTAGCATCCTTGATTGGGAATTCCTTATCTTCACAGAGCCCATGTCCTAGAATCAGATCCAAATGGAATGCCAGGAGAGGATGCATGGAACTTGTCCCTTCTATGTTTTCTTAAGTGAGCATTGATAAGGGAGAACCTAAAATTTTTAAGGGTATCAATGGTCATGTATGCACCCCGCTCGGGCTGTCCTTGGGTTGCTGACTATGGCATAACTCAGGAGCTTTGGGAGATGTCCTAAACCTCTGGACAACTTTCACGGGTGCCTTTTTAGACCTCGACTGGGTCCACCATAGGATTATTATCTGTTCTAGTCTTGATCCGAGTTGCATCACTAACTTCAATCTTTCACAATTGCTCTCCCCACAGATGGCACCAATTTGTTTTTCATACAGTGTAATAACCTGACCCTAGCCTATATTTATTTATTTAAATCATAGTCATTTATTTAATTAATCATGTTTATTCATTTAATTAATCATGCTTATTGATTTAATCACTCATGGTTATTGGTTTAACCAAATCATGTTTATTAATTCAATTACACTCAATTTATATATTTAACGAATCACCTTATGTCATCTAAATTTTCTGCTTTCATTTATCATGCTTAAGCATCCCGGTTGGGGATATTTCATTTGGATCCCACTTTACAATTTAAATTTCATTGATTGGAAATTCACGTTTTGTTGATTGATTAAATTTGAGGCGAATCGATGGTAGGCCTCGACAATTATGATTGAGCGTTAAATTACTTTTCATGACGTCACAAAATGTTAAGTTTTAGCTACGCAAAAACTTGAGCCCGAATTCATTTATTTTGGCCAAATTCATTGGGCCCAAATTATGGCCCAATTCCATTGGGCTCAAATTTTGGCCCGAAACTTTTGGTGTAAAATAACATAGAATTTGTGCCCAACTTTAATTAGCAAAAAGATTTTTTTGAAGGCTTAAATATTAACCAAGTATCAAAGACAAACATCTAAGTCATTTACCACCAAGACAAGTCTAGCCTTCATCTTCTTACTCTCTCCTCCAACATCAAACACCACCTGCATCCTCTAGCATCCAAGCTCAAAGTGAGTAAAACTCTATGTTGATGTAGTTTTCATTATGGCGAATATTTTAGTTATGATTTATATTTTCATGATCAAAATAAATGTTATCATACAAATTTTATTGATTTTGGGGATATTGATCATGACGGGCTAGAGCTTGAGGCATGTTAAGGTTAGAGTTTTGTTATGATCAGGTTAGCTTAAGTCAAGTGATGGATTTGTATTATTTTATATATGATGTTGTAATATTTAGTCTTATTGATCATTATCATGACATTTGTGGTGATTTGGAATGATTTCAAGTAAGAATTTATGTGAAAAAAGAGGAAAAAGCAAAAACAATGAGGGCAGGGAATGACAGAAAACAGGGGTGACTTTGAGATTAAACTGGTGATGATCGGCCCACTAAACAATTATGTGTTTTGGTGAGTAGATAGGTCAATGTGTTATCTTTAAATTCCTTTTGAATTGCCTAAATTTGAGTTCTGTGGACAAAGTTATGGTCATTTTACGAGAACTGCGTGGGTTAGATCAAAACGGACACACTTGTGTTCTAGCCCCGTTTTGGGAACCATATTGTGGGAATCATGTTTTGTATTATGCATAAAAGTTTTTTGGGACTTTTCAATCTTTCCATATTGGGATTTTAGGTCTCCATTTGAGGTCAAGGTTGAAAGTTATAAATTTTTGAAGTGAACTGACCTTCTTTGGTGCAAATTGGGCAGTTATTGTAATTTCTTTGCAGCATATAGTTAGAGAAAAATTCTGAAAATTTTACTATAGATTGTCCATATTATTTTCAAATTTCTATAATATTTCATGAATTTCGGTTGATTATTTGGAGTTTGGTTATTTTTGGAAGCATTTTAAGTAATTATGTAAAGAGCAATAATAAAGATTGAGTCAGATTGATAATGAACTCATTTTGTATATTTTGGGCCAAGTAAGGTCATTTAAGGGGGAAATTAATATTCATAGACTTTCATGGAGCTTTTAGCTTGATTAATGAGAAAGAAGAAAACAAGTATACAATTTGGGAGCTAAATTATGAGTTTTGAATCACTTATGGATATTACAAATAATGTACCAAGTTTGGGGAGTTTAATAGCTTTCATTGGGATCAATAATCTATATGGGATGAGGAACTATATTTAATGGACTTATGAATGAAATATTAGAAGTGAGGAGAATTTTTAACTCAAAAATCATATTTATCAGACCAAGTTACTGTATTTTAGGCTATTTTAAACCAATATACATCTCTCTTGGCGTTAAACCTTTATTACTTACTCAATTCAGAATGTATCAAATGTATTTTTTAAGCCAATCTAATGTACTCGCTATTATCTTGAACCAAGCTATACATCAGCGAGCCTTAAACCCGTATCAGCAACCTATTTCAGAAGAGGTCAAAACCACTCTCCTATTTGTCATCATCAAGGCCTTTTCCTTTGTAATCTCATTTATCTCATTGTGGTCTATTTTACTTTCATTTACTTTATATCGGATTTAATTACTGTCATTAATTTAGTTTTAAAGTTATATTAAAATACCCAAGTTATGTATACCATTTAATTACTCAATTTCTATTACACATACTTTTACTTACTCAATTATATGAGTAAGGATCATTTACTGACTACACATACCTACAATGACATTTATGAAATAGAGTCGAGGCTTAGTTATTGTTTCCAGTTATGCATAATTGTTATCACATCAGAACATATTTATCAAGTCATATGACATTTATAAAATAGATGACATTTATCATGTCAGATGATATTTTTTTTTAAGACTCAAGGTACGTCCATTATGTGTATCTTCAAAAAGCAAAGCATGTTTATCAAGTTACAACTCTTAGTGAGTTTATCAATGAATCAGTTTATACAGTGATTTCCATTTAACTTGTGACCCTGTCATTTATCACCTATAGGGCGTCAGCCCATCATTTACCCGCATAGCTTCAGGCCAACTCTTGATCAGATTGGCAGGTGTACACCGATAAATAGATCATATCGTTGCAAGGGGTTCAGATCTAGATAATAATGAGAAGTTCAGTTTTATATTACTTTCATTTTCATTGTTATGGTGAACCAAATGAATTGCAAAGGCGGGTACCCATTAACAGTATTTCTGCGCCCATTTTACAATACAAGAATGCATGTACTGAGTTTTTAGCTCATGTTTTCAAATTTTTTTCATGTTTTTCATTTTATGTGATGAAGTATCACATGTTTCTTCATTTAGCAAGTCCTTTTGGAAGTCATTAGATGCTCACAGTGGATTCAGCATAGCATGAATGTTAGGATCGACCACAGGGTCAAATTGGGTCTATATTAAATATACTTGTGTAGTGTGGAGCGTGAGTTAGCATATGGTATGACTAACTTGATTGTATTGAAGTTGAACTATTATAGACTTTGGTCTTAAAGTGTTTCAGTTTAATAGATATTGTGATTGTAAACATGACTTGCAAGATTAAATAGTTTCAGTGACCCTTGTTCTTATTGAGATGGCGGTAGCACCTTCCATCATTAAGTCTTCTGCTGCAGTTTTTCGTAAATTATGTCATTAGCATTTTGGGGGCATTATAGATTTGGTATCAGAGCTAAGGTTTTAAGGGCCATTGTGAGCTATCAAGTGTTTATTAGCTAGCTATCTAGGTGTATATGAGTTATGTTGGACCAGTTAAATGAGCTATTGACTATACGTTCCTATGTATGGACATATAAGGAGGAACCGTTTCCATTTGGGTGATTCAATCGTTTAGTAATATCCTAAGATTCGAGCATTAGCAAAGTGGAGTGTAGAACTATTTGGGTGACATGTTAGTGAGGCATGCTCTCATTTATCTAGGAGTTGTATTATGTGTTTCATTTCTCTCATTTGTTTAAATTTTTGCAACCGTGCACTCTGGGCGTGTAACCTATTGAGTTACGAACACCGAAGTGTGGTCGTTGAGCTACTAAAATGTGATTTTTCATGATAAGTACATGTTTTAAGGCTTTAAGCCTGGGTTTTAGCCAGGTTTTAGGCCGAACTCTATCCGTTTCACTCTAAAATTTAAGAGTTTCATTAAGGTGTATTAACATATGTGATATTGAGTACAGTGATGTTTAAGACCTATTGCGGGAATGCCATTTGAAACTTGGTCTATCTTTGGGTTGAATCAGTATGAGATGGAATTACTGTAGGGAATCATGTGGCAGTAATTCAGTAGCCTGTGGTGTGCTACTTGGAACTATATGGGTGGTATGAGTAAGATTTGGTTGGCATGCATAGAAAGAGGCTGCTCTTATCACGAAGACTATACACTAGCAATGCTTCCATTACTTTCAGTCATTAATTTACTTTGACCATAGTCACCTTGGAGTGTTTAGGGGCATTATTCCTTTGCTATTGACACTCACTTGGTCTATAACATCTCTTTATCTAGGCCATTTGTTTAAATGGCTTCAATTGTTATCTAAACTATGCCAATAACAGCATACCTTTTGCAAGAATGCCCTTTTACAGTAATTCTTGAAATTGTTTGCTTGTCTCATCTTCAAAACTTGATACTATCCAATACTATTTAATCTCCCTTGCATTTTAATCCGATATTTTCTATTAGCGTGATCTTCCATGTCTTTGCAAACTCATTGTTAAATGTGCAATACATTATTGTTCGACCTCAAATGGTTGTCAACATTCCAGTGCTCTCGACCATCACCATCTTTATTTCATGATTATGAGTTGTAGTTCATTCCATTGAGAGCTAATTCACACATCTACCTTACATCTCATTTATTCATAATGATAAGCTCGTATAACTTGTTTTGAATTCGTAACATAATTCAACTCTTATTGGTATGGGTGATTACAATTGTCATAATCCCCTTACTCTCTTTATTTTGAACTTCAACTCCCGCACATATATTTTACATTCTGATAAATAAACTTTTGCATTCTCTATTGAATCTTATTGTTGTACTCGAATTGGCTTCATATGAGCAAATATATGTTTCTATTGTAACTTGCTCAATCTATTTATCTATCCATTAGTGTTTTGCTCGTTCAATCCATTGATCTATCTATTACACTTTGCTTGTCCAATCTGTTTGTCTATCTATTACACTTTACTTATCCAATCTATCTACCTATGTATTGCAGATTGCTTGTCCATCTATCTATTGCACTTATCTTGTTTGCTTGTGGCTAGAAAGTCACCTCATTAAAGCTTAGTTGCTTATCATCTTGTTTCCAATTCATCAGTTAAACTCGAGTATAAACAGGGCATCTTTCTCCTTGGTTGATTATCTATTGGACCCTTTATGATTCATATTTATAAATCACAATTCTTACGACGGTACATTTCAGAATTCATGATACACCTATGGTTATCTTTATTCTAACCACCCCATGTTAACCCCCCTTTTTATCAATCTTTCCTAATCTCATCGTTTATTTCTTTTAGACTTAATGACTCGCTTGACTACCAATTTCCTCATTATCGTTCCTAGCGATATTCATTTTATTGCTCAATGTGGAATTGGAGCAGACATTTGATTAGTCGGATGAGGGGAAAACAGGTGATGCCTTGAGAACATTAAATGAGAACATTTTGATAAGAGTGTAATCTTAAGCAATGTCGAGTCTTATTAGAGAGAGCCAGAAGAAGCATTGGGTACAAGAATAGAGTTAATTCAAGTAAGTATTACGAAAGAAATTCAAGTCTATGTTAAGGTGAGACAAGGCCGACAAAAGAGTTATGTTGACAAAAGTAGGAGACAATCACAGTTTCAGAAGAGGAAAAAAGTACTTTGGGCAAATCACAACTTTTCAAAAGCCACATGGGGAAGCCAGAAAGAGATGAAAGCCAAATATCCACATTTATTTGTGATGTCATTGAATATTTTCACAAAATTCAAAGTTTCGAGGACGAAATTCTTTACGGGGGGAAGGTTGTAATAACCCGACCCTAACCCATATTTATTTATTTAAATCATATTTATTTAGTTATTTAATAATGTCTGTTCATTTAATTAATCATGTTCATTGATTTAATCACTCATGGTTATTGGTTTAAGCAAATCATGTTTATTAATTCAATTGCACTCAATTTATATTTTTACCGAATTACCTTATGTCATCTAAATTTTTCACTTTCATTAATCGTATTTAAGCATCCCGACTGGGGGATATTTTATTTGGGTCTTGCAATTCAAGTTTCATTGATTGAAAATTCAAGTTTTGTTGATTTATTAAACTTCCGGTGAATCGATAGTAGGTCTCGACAATTATGATTGAGGGTTAAATTACCTTCCATAATGTCAAAAATGTTAAGTTTTAGCTGCGTAAAAACTTGGGCCCTAATTTATTTATTTTGGCCAAATTTATTGGGCGCAAGTTATAGCCCAATTCCATTAGGCTCAAATTTTGGCCCGAAACTTTTGGTGCAATTAAATTAAGTTAATTACTATCGTTTGTGCCTAACTTTAATTAGCAAAAAGATATTTTTTGGAGGCTTAAATATTAACCAAGTATCAAAGATAAACATCCAAGTCATTTGCCACTAAGACAAGTCTAGCCTTCATCTTCTTGCTCTCTCCTCAAATGTCAAACACCACCTCCATCCTCTAGCATCCAAGCTCAAAGTGAGTAAAAACTTTAACTCTATATTGATGTATTTTTGGCTATGGTGATTGTTTTAGTTATGATTTATGTTTTCATGATCAAAATAAATGTTATCATACAAATTTTATTGATTTTGGGGATATTGATCATGGTGGGCTTGAGCTTGAGGCATGTTAAGATTAGGGTTTGTCATGATCAAGTTAGCTTAAGTCAAGTAATGGATTTCTATTATTTTGTATATGATTTTATAATCTTTAGTCTTATTGATGATTATAATGATGTTTTGGGTAACTTGGAATGATTTCAAGTGAGGATTTATGTGAAAAAAAGAGGAAAAAGCAAAAACAATGAGAGCTAAAAATGGCATAAATTAGGGGTGACTTTGAGATTAAAATAGTAGTGATCAGCCCACTGCAAATTATGAGCTTTGATGGGCAGATAGTTTAGTGTGATAGCTTTCAAATTCCTTTTGAATAGCCTTAATCCGAGTTATGTGGAAAAAGTTATGGTCATTTTACGAGAACTATGCAGGTTAGTTCAAAACTGTCACACTTGTGTTCTCGCCCCATTTTGTGAACCCTATTGTGAGAATCATAATTTGTGTTGTCTGTAAAAGTTTTTGGGACTTTTAATCTTTCCATATTGGACTTTTAGGTCTCCATTTGAGGTCAAGGGTGAAAGTTATGAATTTTTAAAGTGAACTGACCTGTTTTGGTGCAAATTGGGCGGTTATGGCAATTTCTTTGCAGCGTATACATGGAGAAAAATTTTAAAAATTTTACTGTAGATTGTCTATATTATTTTCGAGTTTCTATTATATTTCATGAATTTTGGTTGATTATTTGAACTTTGGTAATTTTTGGAAGCGTTTTGAGTAATTATGTAAAGCGCAATAATAAACACTGAATGAGATTGATCATGCACTCATTTTGTGTATTTTTGGCCAAGTAAGGCCATTTAAGGTGGAAATAAATATTCATGGACTTTCATGGAGTTTTTGGCTTGATTAATGAGAAAGAAGAAGACAAGTATGCAATTTGGGAGCTTAATTATGAGTTTTGAATCACTTATGAATATTACAAAGAGTGTACCAAGTTTGGGGAGTTTAATAGCTCTTATTGGGATTAATAATTTACTTGGGGTGAGAAACTGTATTTAATGGACTTGTGAATGAAATATTAGAAGTGGGGAGAATTTTTGACTCAGAAATCATATTTATCAGACCAAGTTACTGCATTTTATGCTATTTTAAACCAAAATATATATCTCTTGGCCTCAAACCTTTTTTACTTACTCAATTCAGAATGTATCAAATGTATTTATTAAGCCAATCTAGTATACTCACTGTTATCTTGAATCAAGCTATACATCAGCAAGCCTTAAACCCATATCAACAATCTATTGCAGAAGAGGTCAAAACCACTCTCCCATTTGTCACCATCAAGGCCATTTTCTTTGCAATCTCATTTATTATATTGTGGTCTATTTTACATTCATTTAATTTATATAAGATTTAATTACTTTCATTAATTCAGTTTTGAAGTTATATTGAAATACCCAAGTTATGTATATCATTTAATTACTCAATTTCTATTACACATACTTTTACTTACTTAATTATATGAGTAAGGATTATTTACTGACTACACATACCTACAATAACATTTATGAAGCAGAGTCAAGCCCTAGTTATCATTCCCCTTTATGCATAAGTGTTATCAAGTCAGAACATATTTATCAAGTCAAATGACATTTATAAAACAGATGATATTTATCAAGTCAGATGATAATTTTTTTAAAGACTCAAGGCACATCCATTGCTTGTATCTTCAGAAAGCAGAACATGTTTATCAAGTTACAACTCTTAATGAGTTTATCAATGAATCAGTTTATACAATGATTTCTATTTAACTTGTGATCCCGTCAGTTATCATCTATAGGGCGTCAGCCCATTATTTACCCACGCAGCTTCAGGCCAAATCTGGATCGGATTGGCAGGCGTACACCTGTGTATAGATCATATCATTGCAAGGGGTTCACATCTAGATAATAATAAGAAGTTCAGTTTCATATTACTTTCATTTTCATTGTTATTGTGAACTAAATGAATTACAAAGGCGGGTACCCATCAATAGTATTTCTGCACTTATTTTATAATACAACAATGTATGTACTGAGTTTTTAGCTCACATTTTTGAATTTTTTTAATGTTTTCCATTTTAGGTGATGAAGTATCACATGTTTCTTCATTTAGCAAGCCCTTTTGGAAGTCATTAGATGCTCACTGTGGATTCAAAATAGTATGAATGTTGGGATCGACCTCAGGGTCAAGTTGGGTCTGTATTCGATATACTTACATAGTGTGGAGTGCGAGTTAGCACATGGTATGACTGAATTGATTGTATTGAAGTTGAACTATTATGGACTTTGGTCTTGGGGTGTTTCAGTTTAGTAGATATTATGGTTGTGAACATGAGTTGCAAGATTAAATAATTTCAGTGAGCCCTGTTCTTATCAGGAAGGCGGTAGCGCCTTCTATCATTAAGTCTTCAGCTGCAGTTTTTCGTAAATCATGTCATTAGCATTTTCGGGGCGTTATAGATTTGGTATCAGAGCTAAGATTTTAAGGGCCATTGTGAGCTATTAAATGTTTGTGAGTTAGTTATCAAGGTGTGTATGAGTTATGTTGGACTAGTTAAATGAACTATTGACTATACATTCCTATGTATGGACATATAAGGAGGAACCATTTCCATTTGGGTGATTCAATCATTTGTAATATCCTGAGATTCGAACATTAGCAAAGTGGAGTGTAAAACCATTTGGGTGACATGTTAGTGAGGCATGCCCTTATTTATCCGGGAGTTGTATTTTATGTTTCATTTCTCATTTGTTCAAATTTTTACAACTGTGCACTCCGGGCGTGTAACCTGTTGAGTTACGAATACCAACGTGGGGCCGTTGAGCTATTGAAATGTGATTTTTCATGATAAGTACATGTTGTAAGGCTTTAAGCATGGGTTTTAGCCTTTTTTTAGGCGGAACTCAGTCCGTTTCGCTCCAAAATTTGAGAGTTTCATTAAGGTGTATTAACATACGTGGTATTGAGTACAGTATGCTTAAAACCTATTACGGGAATGCCATTTGCAACTTAGTCTATCTTTGGGTTGAGTCAGCATGAGATGGAATTGCTGTAGGGAATCCTATGACGGTAATTCATTGGCTTGCGGTGTGCTACTTGGCACTATATGGGTGATATGAGTAAGATTTAGTTGGCATGCATAGAAAGAGGCTACTCTTATCGCTAAGACCTTACACCAGCAATGCTTCCATTGCTTCCAGTCATTGATTTACTTTGGCCCTAGTCACCTTGGAGTGTTTAGGGGCATTATTCCTTTGCTATTGATACTCACTTGGTCTATAACATCTCTTTGTCTAGGCCATTTGTTTAAATGGCTTCAATTGTTATCTAAACCATGCCAACGACAACATGCCTTTTGTAAGAATGCCCTTTTATAGTAATTCTTGAAATTGTTTGCTTGTCTCATCCTCAAAACTTGATCCTATCCAATATTATTTATTCTCCCTTGCATTTCAACCCGATATTCTCTATTAGCGTGATCTTCTATATCTTTGTAAACACATTATTAAATGTGCAATACATTATTGTTCGACCTTATATGGCTGTCAACATTCCAGTGCTCTCGACCTTCGCCATCTTTATTTCATGATCATGAGTTGTAGTTCATTCCGTTGAGAGCTGATTCACACATTTACCTTACATGTCATTTATTCATAATGATAAGCTCGTATAACTTGCTTTGAATTCGTAATATAATTCAACTCTCATTGGTGTGGGTGATTGCGATTGTCATAATTCCCTTACTCTCTTTATTTTGAACTTCAACTCCCACGCATATGTCTGACATTCTGATAAGTAAACTTCCGCATTCTCTATTTAATCTTATTGTTGCATGTACTCGAATTGGCTTCATATGAGCAAAGGCATATTCCTATTATAACTCACTCAATCTATTTATCTATCCATTAGCACTTTGCTCGTCCAATCCATTGATCTATTCATTACAATTTGCTTGTCCAATCTATTTGTCTATCTATTACACTTTACTTATCCAATCTATCTATCTATTTATTGCAGATTGTTTATACCATGTATCTATTGCACTTATCTTGTTTGCTTGTGGCTAGAAAGTTACCTCATTGAAGCTTACTCGCTTGTCATCTTATTTCCAATTCATCAGTTAAATCTGAGTATAATCGGGCCATCGTTCTCCTTGGTTGGGTATTCATTGGACCCTTTATGATTCATATTTATAAATCACAATTCTTATGGTATTATATTTCAGAATTCATGATACACCTATGGTTATCTTTATTCTAACCACCTCATGTTAATCCTTCTTTTTATCAATCTTTTCTAATCTCATTGTTTATTTCTTTTAGACTTAATGACTTGCTTGAGTACCAATTTCCTCATTTTCATTCCTAGCGATATTCATTTTATTATCCAATGTGGAATTGGAGCAGACATTTGATTAGTCGGATGAGGGGAGAATAGGTGATACCTTGAGAACATTAAATGAGAACATTTTGATAAGAGTATAATCTTAAGCAATGTCGGGTCTTATTAGAGAGAGCCAGAAGAAACATTGGGTACAAGAATAGAGTTAATTCAAGTAAGTATTACGAACGAAATTCAAGGCTATGTTAAGGTAAAACAAGGCTGACAAAAGAGTTATGTTGACAAAAGTAGGAGACAATCACAGTTTCAGATGAGACAAAAAGCACTTTGGGCAAATCAAACATTCTCAAAAGCCACATGGGGAAGCCAGAAAGAGATGAAAGCCAAATATCCACATTTATTTGTGATATCATTGCATATTTTCACAAAACTCATAAGTTTCGATGACGAAATTCTTTAAGGGGGCATGCTGTAATAACGAGACCCTAACCCATTTTTATTTATTTAAATCGTATTTATTTATTTAATTAATCATATTTATTCATTTAATTAATCATGTTTATTGATTTAATCACTCATGATTATTGGTTTAACCAAATCATGTTTATTAATTCAACTGCACTCAGTTTATATATTTACTGAATTATCTTAAGTCATCTGAATTTTCCGCTTTCATTTATCATATTTAAGCATCCCAGTTGGGAGATATTTCATTTGTGTTCTACTTTGCAATTCAAGTTTCATTGATTAGAAATTCAAGTTTTGTTGATTTATTAAATTTCAAGTGAATGGACAGTAGGCCTCGAGAATTATGATTGAGCGTTAAATTACTTTTCATAACATCATAAAATGTTAAGTTTCACTGCGTAAAAACTTGGGCCCTAATTCATTTATTATGGCCAAATTTATTGGACCCAAATTATGACCCAATTCTATCGGGCTCAAATTTTGGCCCAATTCCATTGGGCTCAAATTTTGGCCCCAAACTTTTGGTGCAATTAAATTAAGCTAATTACTATCATTTGTACATAACTTTAATTAGCAAAAAGATATTTTTTGGAGGCTTAAATATTATCCAAGTATCAAAGATAAACATCCAAGTCATTTGCCACCAAGACAAGTCTAGCCTTCATCTTGCCTTCATCTTCTTACTCTCTCCTCAAACATCAAACACCACCTCCATCCTCTAGCATCCAAGCACAAAGTGAGTAAAAATTAACTCTATATTGATGTATTTTTGGTTATGGTGATTGTTTTAGTTATGATTTATGTTTTCATGATCAAAATAAATGTTATCATACAAATTTTATTGATTTTGGGGATATTGATTATGGTGGGCTTGAGCTTGAGGCATATTAAGCTGAGGGTTTGTCATGATCAAGTTATCTTAAGTCAACTAATGGATTTCTATTGTTTTGTATATGACTTTGTAATCTTTAGTCTTATTGATGATTATGATGATGTTTTTGGTGATTTGGAATTATTTCAAGTGAGAATTTATGTGAAAAAAAAGAGGAAAAAGTAAAAACAATGAGGGCTGAAAATGGCAGAAATTAGGGGTGACTTTGAGATTAAAATGGTAATGGTCAGCCCACTGAAAATTATGAGTTTTGGTGGGTAGACAGTTCAGTGTGTTGGCTTTCAAATGTCTTTTAAATAGCCTTAATCCGAGTTATGTAGACAAAGTTATCGTCGTTTTACGAGAACTGTGCAGGTTAGTCCAAAACTGGCACACTTATATTCTAACCCCATTTTGGGAACCCTATTGTGGGAATCATGTTTTGTGTTGTACATAAAAGTTTTGGGACTTTTTAATCTTTTCATATTTGAGTTTTAGGTCTCCATTTGAGGTCAAGCGTGAAAGTTATAAATTTTTGAAATGAACTGACCTACTTTGGTGTAAATTGGGCGGTTATTGCAATTTCTCTGCAACGTATACTTGGAGAAAAATTTTAAAAATTTTATTGTAGATTGTCTATATTATTTTCGAATTTCTATCATATTTCATGCATTTTGGTTGATTATTTGGAGTTTGGTGATTTTTAGAAGCATTTTGAGTGATTATGTAAAGAGCAATAATAAAGATTGAGTGAGATTGATCATGCACTCATTTTGTGTATTTTGAGCCAAGTAAGGCCATTTAAGGTGAAATGAATATTCATGGACTTTTGTGGAGCTTTTAGCTTGATTAATGAGAAAGAAGAAGACAAGTATACAATTTGAGAGCTTAATTATGAGTTTTGAATCACTTATGAATATTACAAAGAATGTACCAAGTTTGGGGAGTTTAATAGCTTTCATTGGGATCAATAACCTATTTGGGTAAAAAACTGTATTTAATGGACTTGTGAATAAAATATGAGAAGTGGGGAGAATTTTTGACTTAGAAACCATATTTATCAGACCAAGTTACTACAGTTTATGCTATTTTGAACTAAGATATATCTCTCTTAGCCTCAAACCTCTATTACTTGCTCAATTCAGAATGTATTAAATATATTTATTAAGCTAATCTATTGTACTTGCTATTATCTTGAACCAGACTATATATTAGCGAACCTTAAACCCATATAAGCAACCTATTTCAGAAAAGGGCAAAACCACTCTCCCATTTGTCATCATCAAGGCCTTTTCCTTTGTAATCTCGTTTATCTCATTGTGGTCTATTTTACTTTCATTTACTTTATATCGGATTTAGTTACTTTCATTAATTTAGTTTTAAAGTTAGATTGAAATACCCAAGTTATGTATACCATTTAATTACTCAATTTCTATTACACATACTTTTACTTACTCAATTATATGAGTAAGGATCATTTACTGACTACACATACCTACAACAACATTTATGAAATAGAGTCGAGGCCTAGTTATTATTTCGTAATCAATGTCCCCTTTCTAGATGGGATAAGTAAGTATTTATAGAGCACTGTTTTGAAGGTAAAATAGTAATGTCTAGGATTCTAGGGCCTTTAGTGCTTGCCTCAGAAAGTGCAAAATATGTTGTGATTTCTCTTTGAATTGCTCTTATGCCAGCATACACAAAGATCCCCTAACAAAAGCGGTCCCCATGCTAACATGGCCATGACCAAGCCACTGTTGAGTTTTTCTCAAATCCACATTCAGCAATGGGAATTCAATCCTTCATGGCCTTCAACAACAAAAGCAATTGTCCTAGGTATAAGGACAAATCTAATCCCTTAAGCACCTTAGAATTGTGGTTTTGCATAGGCTATTAGTAGAGTTAGCAAAGTTTGACCCAACATGATAACACAGTGCGAACCCAACCCGAAGTCAATGAGAGAAACACAAACCTGACTTGAACTGAATTAATTTTGGCCTGAAGTCGATACAATTCTACAACTTAGATAGAAACATGTTATTTTTCAATTTTGAGCAAATTTAAACTATTTTCGAGGTCGACAAAAAATTAACTAACTCATTAAATGGATCAAGCCGATTTGACCTATTTTCCAGCTCCAACTGTTAGGAACCTCTCCAATAGTAGTGGTAGATACCCTTTTCATAGGGCGAGCAATGGGGTAGGTACGCCATAGGTTTCACTATACCCTCATCCATACCCACTTGTAAACCAATATCCATACTTGTATCCAACAGATGTTGTAAAACAATATCCATACCCATGCCAACTGAGTATTATGGCTATGCGACTTTTATTCGAGTATATATACCAAAAAATTAAACACAGTTTATACCTATATTCAACAACCAAATAGAAAATACACCACACTCACACCAAGCTTCCAAGTTCCAACAATATATCATGTCACACAATTCACACAAATGAAACTAAAAGTTTCCAAGCACGTCGCATTTACAACAAAATTCCCACGAGAATCTTAGAACATGGAAAATTATTCATAGCAACCACAACTTAGTTTACAACATCCCTGAGACCAGAGACTTTGGGAGTGACTACTTATTGAGAGTGAGAAGTTAGAATTGACGAAGTGATAGGGACAAGGTACATGTTTAGTAGCTTTGCTAATTACTAGCTGGGGCCTTCGTTCAGGCTTAGGCCAATAAATAAGCTCTAAGGCCATAATTAGATGGATAAAATTGTAATTATATAAAAACGGCATAAGCAGGTATGAGTCTTATACGAGCTAGCAAAGGGTGGGCACTAATAAAACGGGTATGGTTCAGTGGAACCTGAACCTATGCCCATACCCATATTCATATCTATACCCATTTCACAATGCCAGCCTCATAGCCTCTTTTTTTTAAAAAAAAAAAAATTTAGTACTCATGTGGATACCCACCGGGGGGCGAATTTTGTGGGTTTTAGGTAAGTACAGATTTTTTTTGCCGGCCGTACACAAGTACCTGCACTTTTCTAATTTTGTTCTTCTTTCTTACAATTCTTGTTAAGGGGGCAAAGATGTTGCAGTGACCATATCTCGTTAGTCTCCACATACAATGCACTTTCTACTTGATTAGCATATCTATCTTAGCAGCAAAATCAACTTCATGTGGTAGCTAGTTCATCTCTAATTTTTCTATGAATTGTTTTTGCAGTAGTTATATTAACCATATATCAATCATTTTAAAGTCAGTCCTAACTAAAATTTCATTTCAATAATCAATAATCTATTTATATAAGCTAAAATTTTTATTTAAGTTACTAATAATCTGTTATATACAACAATGCCGTTTATTACATCTATTATGACAAATAGAGAGAGGGAGGACGGGGGAGGGGGGGAGAGAGAAAGGAGAACATACACTATTTTCACAAAAAAGACAAAAAATGGAACCTTAAAAAAGAACCTAGAGCAAGTGTATGGTCGGAGACTTGGGGGCGATAATAATGAGTATCACAATTTATAGGCTATAAAAAATGAAAATGCGGGGCATGACCCAAAAAATGGCATTTTCTATTCTGTGGCGGCATCTGACCCAGCCACACAACCTATTTTTTTCCTTAAAAAAAAAAAAATAGAGGAGGCAAAGATAGGCAACGGAGGACGTCCATTGAAAAACACAGGCAATGTGGTGGAGATTTTCGCAACCCAACTTTCCCCAAACTGCCTCTTTTATTTTATAAAGGAAAAAAATAAAAGAAAGACATTGAAGTGTGACAGACTCAAAAAGCAGTGATGCATAGAAGTCTGACATTTGTCTCTGTCTCCCTAACAATATGCTCGCTTTAATTTGAGACCAGCCACCAATTAGAAATTACATTATGCTGAAGAAGCCAAAAGTATGTACACCGAAGGTAGCAATTTTCCATTTCTAATGATGGAGCCAACGATTTGAACTTTGAACCTCTCAAAAAAGGCAATCTGAAAAGGGGTCGGCATGTAATTACCATCAGGCCTATGAATTATCACCTTTTTTTCTTTTCTTCGGTTTTTATAGATAAAGGATAAATTTAATGATTAAAAGTCATAGGACACTTAAAAAAGACATTAAATTCAAACGAATGCAAATATAAAGTAAATCTCTTGTTCTGAAAACTAATTGCCAACACATTCATCACTCGTTTTTCACTCACTTGTTTATTGATGTAGCCTTTGGGAAGTTTGTAGATTTAGTACAACTTTCTTGTGAAAAAGACTTAGTTGTTATCTTGTATCATATCCGATTAATCGACATCCATTGAAAGTCCGCTGTATAATTTACTAGCAATTTCATTGCACATTAGGCGAATGCAAAATTAAATTCATTGCTCTCCAAAAGCAGAAGAATGCAACTAATCCAAAGAGAGGGAAAACCCGATTCTTGCAGATAAAGAGATAAGATTTAAATTAAGAAAAAACACTATCAAAAATATAATAATTGAGAAGATTATGGCATGTGATTGGCAAAACTGCTAATGATAGTCCATTTTTGTTTTTTCTTTCAACGCAATATTGATAGTATCAATTTGATACAATTAAGATTTAAATTTAAAATTTTTGACGATAAATGTTTTCAAAACGTTACAGCTTTATAAACGTATGATTATATACCAGAGTTAGATTGAAATAAGGGTGAAGCACTGAAGTTGGAGTCTGCATCAAAAAAGGGGCATAGCCCTAGATTTGTTCTAAACTTGGACCACCATAATATTAATAATAAACTCTAAATTTATCTACTTTTGTCTTGATAAATTTATCCGTTTATAACATCATATATATGGTTAAAAAATCACTTGTATGCAATATGTTCAGAGCCCACCACCTCTTTTGGCCTGCTAAGTACTCGTCCATGGATTGAAATTAATACAATTGACTGTCGATTTTGTCAAAAAATCATGTTCTATGGTCAATCCCTATGCATATCTTTATACTAGTCACTTAATTCTAAATACTTTTAGTTCTTATGATTACTTTGAAAATATCATATGTATATGTAGGAATCACGCTCCGGAGTTCTAGCACGAATGATCGGACTCACTTGCTAGGTAAAAAAAGAGTAAATTTAATTAATAGACTTGCCGGTGAGTTTTAGGAGAAACTTACAAACCAAATTCACTTTTTGAAACAAGCGATAACTGAAGGGACAATAGATTCATATGACACATAAATCGAATGGACACCGTAAGGGACAATAAGCTTGCTACAAAAAGGTTTTCGAAAAGCCCCTGAATAATCCTTAGTGTGAGGATCACCTGACTCCATAAGCTCGAACCGAGGATCCCGATTTAGTGGGAAGGTATGATGTCACGATGGAATGCATCACGAAACCGCCCATCATTACTGGCGACCTCGACTAATTAATACGGGAAACTAAATCTAATTACACTAAAAACAAACAATCATGTGACACATTAGGATAAATTAGATAATAGAAATCAAAAGGATAATTTCAAACTAGAAGAATTAAAAGAAATTAAAAAAAATAAATTATAGCAGACAGGGCCTAAACTAATTAAAGATTACATCGTTGCTAAACCCTAAATTAAATAAAGCAAGATGAACGAAAGTAAAGAGAAGAAGGAAGTTTTGAACGATTGGCACGTTCAGCTTGAGTGACTTAGACAACCCCAGAATCGTAACTGTCAAGTCTTGACTTGTGCCTTAGAGGGTTTTGACTTTTGAGGGTGGATTTGAGAGGAGTTTATTTAGGTTCTTTGAAATTTTCCATGCATCCTCCAATTTTGCAGCATTTTTCAGTCTATTTCTCTCTCCAATTTTTTGATGTGCTCTGTCCAATTTTCTGATGTTCCCTAACCCTAGGGGGTAGCCCCCTTTTTATACCACTTGATGCTGGCAAACAAAGCTGATTAAGAAAAGGAGACAAAGTTTCACTCCCGATAGGCTGAATCTGAATGAATCAGCTATCTGGAGAGAAATCTAATAGTTGAGCTCGTTTTAGAAGTGAAGAAGAACTCTGAGAACACGACCAGGATCCTTGTGCTAGGTACCCAGCTCGGTTCTTGGCCGGTTTAGGCAGAGCCCAGCTAGGTTTTCAAGGCAAGGCTGGGCACAATTTGTTTTGGATATAACTTTATCATCTGACCTCTGTTTTAGATGATTCCTTTTTTCTTTGAATGCTTATTGAGTCTTATTCATTTTAAGGAATGTTGGCAGATTTTAAAACTCTTCATTTTTAATATCCAAGGCCCCCAAATCTTATTTAATTGGTTTCTCATTAGTAGACATTTTGTAAAAAGGAGGCACTTTTTAGCTGTTTAATGTATATTGCTTAGAAATTCAATGCCTATGCTATAACTGTAAAAGTTATGTTTTGGTCTACAAACTTAAAGCATATGCAATGGTGATCCACAATTTTAAATCACAAGTGGGGATTCACACCCTCTACATCATCTCACAAGCCAACTCTTTCGCTCTTCTCTACATCCTATGAATCACCAACTTGAACCATCAAATAAAATAATATTTTATAGACCTCACTACTTATATATTATTGGGTTTTAGACTTTTAAGTGCTTTGGCCAAAAAAAAAGAGAGAAAATGTGTGGGGGAGGATCACGGCCTTGAGTTGGACCGTAGGGTGAGCGAAGCGGATCATTGATGCAGGGTGTTTTTTGGACCATAACTCAAATTGTTGGCTCATGAGCCTTACAATGTAGATGCTCTTAGCAGCACAGTCGTTGCATTAAAGAGAAGGGATGAAGGAAAGTGTGAAGGGGGATGGGAGGAGAGATGGAAGAGGCATGGATTTTCATCAACGTTAAATTGAATTTCTTTTTGTTTTTAAGAACTCTCTAGACAGTAAATGTATTATTTTCATTAGTAGAGGCACTAAACCTATTTCAACATCCTCCAAATGATTAGAAATGAAACGATGACAGGCTAACCAGTGACTAGAAAATCTCGATTAGGGGTTCAGTCGTAGTCCAAGAAACTTACGGTAGCTAGCCACCCTTCCTTCGTCCGAGCATAACCTGACCTCCATACATGAGTTCTCTCTGCTTAATATCTAGATGACGAACCCAAAAACCACCATTGCTAGTTTTACCGGTTGCCAACAACCCTGAAGTGAGATTTACCATCAACTTTAGCTGGATGTAGTGACTTTAATTCTGTCCCAATTTCATTGTTCGCAATCGGTCACCCAACATCAAACCTGGATTTTGGCCAACAATCAATATGTCACTGAACAATTACACTCAGGTGAAGCGTTGGGTAGGATTCATTTCCATCAGAACCCTTGTCGATGTAGACAAACCATTCTATGCCTTACTGGTCACCAAATTCTTCTTGTGGGTGCTGGCAAGCTTTCTGGTCAATTTCCTAGCAAGTATTCTCACTCGGGATGGGTTGGAGGTGGCGGTTTTCAGGAGAGCGAGAGAGAGCGTATTTCTTAATTTTGTGTTGGATTTCTTTTATATGATAAAATAAAAAAAGAAATATCAAACCCTGTGGGTGAATACACTTTTGATGCCACAAAATTCAGTGAGATTAGAATTTTTTGGGGGATATTTGTGTTTGCTTAGTTCTTAAACTGGTACTAGAAACTGAATCATCTTCAATTTCTAATTAAAAACCAAATTTAATTTGAAAATCGACATTAATTTAGAGACCTAATTAGAAAATCAGTTTCAATTTAGACATATACTTATTAGTTTCAAATTTAGGTCTGTGACTTAGTTTTCAGAAGCCAAATTTCAATCAAATTATAGTCTCAATTTTGAAAGCGTGTTTTCTTGTAGTGTATATTTTTCTTTTAAAAATGAAAAACTATATTGAACATCTTATGCTGACTAAGGATTTGTGACTAAAGGAAGAGTTCTGATTGGGAATATCTAGTTTGCTATGTGTAGTAGTTAAGGATGGAAATGGGTTGGATTCGGACCGGATGTCTAGACTTCTAAATTCGATCCAATTAATAATCAGATTTGAAAATTCAATCCAAATCCGAGACCAACAGATCGAATGTTAAATCAGATTCAGATCGAATGTTAAATCAGATTTAGATCGGATTAAATCTAGATATAATTGGCTATAATCCAATTATAGATTTTCATTCAATATTTGCATAATTTTTATTTTCAAACTTATTTTTGCTCACTTGTAAATGTGATGTTAAGCACCTTTTCAGCGCCGAATACCTTTCATATCAAGCATAACAATTTGCCAAAGTAAAAAAGTGTTAAAAGAAGAGAACTTGAAGTCAATTTATTGGGAATGGGATAGACAGGAGTAGTGCAGCTAGAAGAAATGGGAAGGCAATATAACTTTGATCAGCAAAAAGGCTAGATCGAGAGGGAGATTGAGAGGGGAAAGGCTAGGAAATTAGTTAACAAAGAACAGGGTATTGCACACAGTGGACCGTGCACAAATTTTTTTAGGGTTTGAGAGTATTAGGATTTTTCTATCTCAAGAAAGAGGTGAAATTACTTTAAAAAATAGATGAAATTAATGATTGAAAATGGAACAAGTGATCTTATAATAATAATCATCATATTTCTTTTTTGCAATAATCATCACATGAACTCCAGCAAAAGCAATCCAAACCTTTCATTTAAGCAACTTTTCCCATTACATTAATTATTAGTTTTTTTTTTGGGGGGGGGGTGTTCACACACATGACACAGTTATAAGCCCATAACTCCAGTTCAAAATTTATTTGAGATATTTAATATTTCCACTCCTTAGTCACACACTCCTATTATGCATCAAACAAACATTAAGTAGGTCCCATGGAACAAGATATTCTCCAAGACACATGTATAACCTTAAGCATATACTTGAGGATTGGCAAGGAGATACTCTTCCACTGCCTTGACGTTCTCCTTTATTGCTTCTTTTGTATAAGCAATATCCTGCTCTTTCACCCCTGCATCTCCCTTGGTGTGGTAGTGTGCTATAATTGTGAAACGGCACCCTGTACCTGAGGCCTCAAACTTGTTCTCATACACAATACATTCGAAAGTGTCACCCAAGCCACCCTCAATGGTAGTATATTTCACATAGTACTTGTCAAAATCAATCTCATCCACCCTGTTTTTCAAGCACTTGATTGGACTTCCTACAAAATCATCATGTCATACCAACCATATTAAAAACAATCACATAGACAATAATAAACTAAAATAAGCTTTTTTCCCTTCTATTTTCTAGAGGTCATTTGAGTTACACCTTAAAAGATATAACATCATAAAGAATGACGAGCCAACCCATAAAAGTGAGAAGCTCAAAAAAGAAAGTATTAAAACTGAGAAAAAGCACCTAAAACTCAAAGAAGTGTCTATTTGGCAAATGATAGCATGATTACATAATGCACGCTACGTTCATGTAGCTATAACTTGATGATTAAGGGTGTATAAAGGGCATAAACAGACAAAGTACCATCAGGAAAGTTGAATTGCTTGATGCACCCCACAGTGGTCGAGTCACCTTGAACGAACTCGATACTCTTAAGAAACTGAGGCAAGTTCTTTGCAAAGTTATGATTGTCGATTTGAAGAGCATGGAACATCCGCTTTGGGGCGACGGGGGTTGTGATGTCAGCCAGTGTATATGTGTGGACACCCATGATTCAGTATTTCCGAAGTGATCACGGGAACGATGCAAAGAAGCTGAAATGAAAGGGCTGCAAACTTAGAAGCAGATAGTGAGAATTATGGGATGGGATAGTATTGTGCATTCAGCTCGTTATTTATAGTAGTGGGAGGGAACCCGGTAGGTGGAAATCAGAAGCGAAGACATTTCTTTTGTTTTTTTTTTCTTTTAATGGGTTTTATGTTGAATTCTTTTATTGTATAGACTGAACTCAGCAGCAATTGTTGAACATGGAAAAGAGTTAACACGCATAGGCATGCAGTACGACATCTGTTTTCCTTTGAAACCAAAAATTGGAATCAATATATCCAATTTAAGCTCTGCTATCTTTGACTTATTTTTTAAAGAATAAGTTTTCAATAAGTTCAATTTAGAATAAGTTCAGCAAATAAATTCCGCAATTTATTCTTAATAAGTTCAAAATAAATTCAGTAAATAAATTCATAATAGGTTCAACAAATAAGTTCAAAATACGTTAGATAACTTCAACTAGGAATAAATTTAAACAAAATAAGTCGAAGAAAACAGAGCCTTAGTGGTGATATATATACACAAATAAATGTAAAAAGTTCAAAATGCCCGATGCTGAATTTAAAATTAAACTATCATCATTCAACATTTGACTTCATAGTTGAAATTATTAATGACTTTCAAAGCCTTTATTAACCCAAAGGAAACGGAAGAAAAAGTTTCAGATCTCTCTCTTTTTGAAATCAGTAGATAATTGATACTTTAATTTCCTCATCTCACATCACCTGTTTGCTTTAATTTGAGAGCAACTACCAGCCGTACTTGAAGGGCTGAGACGTTCAATATTGACGGGGAATAAAAGAACGTCGGTACAAGTAGACCTTCTAGACTTGGTGGAATGTTTCAGCTCTCTGCCGTTCAACATTTCACCGCCAAAGAACTAGATAAGCCAAGTCTGGAAAATTTATAAAATAAAATGTCTTGTATTTTGACTTTTGCCAATACAAAGAAAAAAATCACATGCATTTTGTGTTCGAGCAAAATATCGAGGGATGTATTTTAATTAGTTTTGCATGTATTAACTTAACCGCAGAGAGTTTAGGCATGACACTTCGCTTGTTTCCTTTTTATCACTAGTGCACCATGCCCATACAAGGCATGAGCTAGCACTAATAATTAATAATTTTTGATGTAAAAGTTTCGTCTAATTGAAATTATAAGAATCTGATTTTATATGCATGTTATAATGCTTGCAAGGAAAACTAAGACGAACAAAATAAATAAAGTAAATTCACAAGTTTCTAAGATTTAAATTTACGCATAATCTGTGAATATTATCAACCCATACTCTATTTTTTTGTAATTAATAGCATAGTCATTGTGAAGAATTGTTTTCAATGCTTTAATCACTAATTCATGTTGACAGAGTTTTGTTCTTTTCTGTGTTGAAATTAACTCAATTCTAAGTATTGAAAAATTAAGATTAAAGAAAAAGAAGCCTAGCTTAGAACTTGTCAATTAATTGTCACTAGTTTAGGATATATATTATTCTTTAATTTGTACTTAAATTATTATTTGCATTTAAAATTGAGACTATGATCTATTAGTGAAGCCATTTGGGGAAAAAAAAAGAAAACAGAAATAATTAGCTTGACAATCGCAAGCTTACAGTTAATTAAATAGTGAGTAAAAAAGTGAGTAAAAAAGCTTACAACTATCTATTGTATACCCTTTTTTTTTTTTTAGTTTTTCTTATAACTCTGTTTTTCTTTTGGTGGGGGAAGGGGTTGGGCAATAGGTATCAACAACCAGCATTAGCTCAAACCATCCCATTTTCAAACTAGCGGTGGCAATTTGTGAGCCCCCGAGACCAAAAGCCTAGCAACCTTAACTACACGAGCATTAAAAAAAAATCACGAACAGTAGCACAAGCTGACATCAACGAGACCGCATCTGATGGCACGACTTGAATCCCATGCAAGCATTTGATCAGCTCTGAGGAATCTGTCAATATATCCATTCCCACTACCCAACATCATGCGTCGGTAGCAGAGCTTGTTCGAGAGCTAGCACCTCAGCTAGAAAGGAATCCTCCACCACTGGGGTTGACAAGCTCATGACCATGTTTGGTTACCGCATTTCAACTGTTACACACTTCCAGGCCCCATCAATAATCAGTGTTCTGTCAACTGTTGTTCTCATGCCCCAAGACCAAATGCATGGAGTTTCAAGAGCCACATGGTCTTTGATTCGCTCACTGTGTGATTCTATTTTGTCTCCGTCAAATACTCCACTTGACACTGCAAGTACCGGTGATATAATGCGAACAAGATATATACATGTATTTTGAAAGCACCAGATGGACCATTGTTGGGGGGAATTTAAGAGGGAGCCTACTTCAACTAAGGTCCATGACAATAAACTCTGGCGAGGTTCCGTTTTGACTGAGAGGAGTAGCCTATTTGATTTATATACCATGGTTCTTTTCTTCAAACTCCTAATGTGAAACTCTTCACTCATGTGTGATATTTCCAACAGCCTCCCCCTCACACATGAGTTTTTTCCGAACCACAGCAATGCACAAGCTCCCTCTTAAGCGGAAATCTTTACCAAGGTATCAAGCATAAGAGCACACCTGCAATCTACTCCACAGAGTCTGCATACTACTCTACGCCGAACCTCCACGCCATTCACTGTGTTCTAGGAGTACCGACCGGGCATTCCATATGTTTTTCCGCTCTTATCAATGGTGTTTTTTCATAATATCACCCAAGAAACTATCCACGCCATCGAGTCATGCTGCAGCACATATATTCGCGCTCAAGGAACACTTGCACGTTGCTTCATCAAGCTCGTCCTTGGGACCCACCATGCCACACATTTTTCCACGCAACCAAACGCACCATCAACTTTGATACCACTTGTTTGGTCCAAAAACTACCCAAAATAAAGCTTTCGTGATTAAGAGACTTGTTAACCTGAAACTAAGAGAGGAACATACTATTACCGAGCACTTGAGTGATTTTCAAGATATTGTTAATCAGTTGTCTATTTTAGAAATTGGTTTGGGTGAAGAGTTGTAGCTAGAGATGGGAAAAACTAACCCGACACGATTACCGACACGAAGTTAAGTAAGTTTTGGTATAAATTTTTGACCCGTTTAATTAAATGGGTTGACATGTTCAACCCGTTTAATTAAATGGGTTAAGTTCGGATTGAGATTTTCGACATGAAAAAGTAACTATTTAACCCGTTTAGTTAAATGAGCTAAATAGGTCAACTCATTTTTCCATTTTTTATTTATCATTTTACTTTTGATTAGATAATTAAGAATATAAAAATTTTTAGAAATTGTAAATTATGACAAATTTGGGAAATTTCAAAGAGCAATTATTTAATGTGATATATAAACTTAAGTTTTAACACTGTAATTGCGTATTAGTTGAAAATATTAAATGCGTAAATAGTTAATTAAGCGACTGAACTTGACCTGTTTATCTTAAACGGGTTAAGCGGGTCAACCCACTTAAAAATTAAATTGGTACAGGTCTAGACTTTTCAATCCATTTAATAAACGAGTTAGGTTCAGGTTGAGGAATTCTCAACTCATTTAAACTCGACACGAACACGAACTCAACCCGACACAACCTATTACCCAGCTCTAGTTGCAGGCATTATTTCTTTTGAGTCCCTAGTGATTATTGTTAGTAACTCAGCTCCAGATGGTAAGTTGACTTTGAGTATAATCAAAGATTACTTGTTCAATAAAGAAGCCGTAGAAAGGAGACGGGTGCTGATACCAACCAGACTCATGTGATTGAAAGGAGGGGTTAAAGTTAGAGCAAAGCACCAAAGGGACAAGGAAAAAATAATAATATATCCCAGATTAAGGGGAGAGCTATATGTTGGAAGAGTGAAACATCAGGGAATATAAAAAAGTATTGCAACTCATTGAAATAAGGACAAACTGACGGCAAGAATCAGAACAAGGCTAATAACAAAAATACTGCAGTAGTTATCTCACATGATTGTTTAGATGACAATGTTATTACACTAGTTTGTGCAACCAGAGAATGCAATCATATTATTGATTCTAACATTGAGTCAGTTGTCGATTTAGCGGCTTCATATCACTATGTTCCCCAGAGAAAACATTTCAGCACTTACACGGAGAAAAATTTTGGCAGTGTCAAGATGGGCAACAATAGTGTTGCTGATATTATTGGGATAGATGATATATGTATTCAGACCAATATTGGCTACATAGTTGTTCTAAAGAATTTGAGGCATCCTCCAAACTTGCGCCTAAATCTAATCTCCATGAGTGCTCTGAATAAGGATGGTTACAAGCGTAAACTTGGTAATGGTACATGGAAGCTCACCATGGGTTCTATACTTGTGGCTAGAGCCGAGGCAAACTTTGTTGTACACTTCACAAGAAAGTGTGTAGCGGGTAGATTAATGCTGTTGAGGATGACGCTTCACCAAATATCTGGCACCAAAGGTCAGCTCAAATGAGTGAGAAAGGGCTGAAGGCTCTATCCAAGGAGTCTCTCATTTCTTTATCTGAAGGTAAATCTCTCGGCATTTGTGATTATTGTTTATTTGATAAGCATCACAAAGCTTCTTTTCACAAACACCTAAAGTAGAAAGAAAACAAGTTAGAGTTGATGCATTCAGATGTATGTGGTCCCATTGAGGTGGAGTCGTTATACGGTGATAGGTACTTTGTCACCTTTATTGTTGATGCTTCACATAAGATTTAGGTATATATGTTGAAAGAAGTCAAGTATTCCAATAATTTCAACACTTTCATGCCATGGTGGAGAGGAAAACATGCATGCCGCTAGAGGCTCTCTGGACAGACAATGGTAGGGAGTACATATCTGATGAATTTGATGACTATTGTAGGAAGCATGGCATTCGCCATGAGAAGACGGAACCTGATACACCCCAACACAATGGAGTTGCATAAAGAATGAATAGGACCATTGTGGAGAAAGTGAAATCAATACTCAGAATGTCCAAGTTTCCAAAGACATTCTGGGGTAAAGCTGTTTGTACAACAGTTTATATCATCAATAAAGCTGCATCAATTCCTTTGTAGTTTGACATTTCAGAGCGCGTCTAGACTAGAAAGGATACTTCTTACAACCATTTGAAGGTTTTTGGGTGCAAGTCCTTCATACACGTGCGAAAGGAATAAATATCAAAACTTGATAGCAAAGCCACTCCTTGTGTGTTCGTGAGCTACAAAGATGAGGAGTTCAGCTACAGATTGTGGGATCTAGAAAAGAAACAAATAATAAGAAGCAGAGATGTTGTCTTCCATGAGCATAAGACCATAACTGATGTGATACCAATATCCATCTAATCTAGAGGTGCCACAGATGGGGGTTCCATATTAGAGGAAGAACTTGGGAATGCTATAGATGACATTCTTGCTAATGGTAGTCTTGATCAGGGGGAGCAATCTCCTGAAGTTGATGAAGATCCTCCAGTAAGGAGGAGTTCAAGAGATCGCCAACCATCTACTAAGTATCCCAGTTCTGAGTATGTTCTTCTAATTGATGATGGGGAGCTAGAGAGCTTTGAAGAGGTCATGTCTCACAAGGATAAGAAATGATGGATTAAAGTCATGGAGGAAGAGATGAATTCTTTGAAGAAGAATGACACTTATGATTTAGTAAAGCTTCCGTAAGGTAGAAAGGCACTCAGAAACAAGTGAGTATTCAGGTTAAAGAAAGATGACAACCAAGTCATGAAATAAAAGGCTCAAGGAGTGGTTAAAGTGTGCACATAGAAAAAGGGCATTGACTTCAGTGGAATCTTCTCTCACTGGTTGTACTGGGATTGGTTGGGATTGGTTTCTGGCTTGGATCTTGAACTTAGGCAACTACATGTGTATACTACATTCCTATATGGAGACTTGTAAGAGGAATCTACATGTATCAACATGAGGTTTTGAAGTTAAAAGAAAGGAGCACATGGTTTGCAGGTTGAAGAAGAGTCTGTATGGTTTAAAACAGGCTCCTGGACAATGGTACCGAAAATCTAACTCATTTATGACGACCCAAGGCTATAAGAGGGCATAAGCAGATCATTGTGTGTACATTCATCAATTTCCCAGTAATAACTTCATTATCCAATTGCTTTATGTTGGTGACATGTTGATTATTAGGCAAGATGCTAATATGATTAGTAAGTTGAAGGAGTTATTCAAATCTTTTGACAAGAAGGATTTGGGTCTGGCGAGACAAATCTTGGGTACGGGCATTACCCAAGAACGAAAGAACAAGAAACAGTGGCTATCCAAGAGAAATATGTTGAATGGGTGCTTGAAAAGTTTAACATGAAAAATATCAAGCCAGTTAGTACTCTACTTGCTGCTCACTTTAAGTTGAGTAAGAGAGATTGTCTACAATTGAAGGAGGAGAAATTACAGATGTCTAAAATTCCTTATCCTTTTGCAGTCGGTTCACTTATGTATGTTACAGTTTGCATCCGACCAGATATTGCTCATGCTGTTGGTGTTATAAGCAGATGCCCTTCGGAAAGGCTTACTAAGAGGCTGTTAAGTAGATCTTAAGATACTTACAGGGAACAACTAAACTCTGTTTGCAGTTTGGTGGATCCGATCCAATTTTAGAAGGTTATACTAATTTTGACATGACAAGTTATCTTGATGATAAGAAGTCCACATTCGGCAATATCTTTATCTTTCTAAGGGAAGCTGTGTCATGGCCGTCAAAATTGCAAAAATATGGTGCTCTATCTACAACAGATATAGAGCTGTTGCTGAAGTAGGGAAGGAAATACCATGGATAAAGCGATTTCTTCAAGAATTGGGTTTGAAACAGAAAGAATATATGATGCTTTACGATAGTCAGAGTGTCATTGAATTGAGTAAGAACTCCCTGTATCATTCCTATACAAAGCAAATTGATGTGAGATACCATTTGTTGCTATCTGTTACCAAGGAGAAGCTCATGGTGTTAAATAAGATTCACACAGATAAAAATGTTTCAGATATGTTAACTAAAGTAATTCCCAGTGGCAGGTTTGGCTTGTGTACTTGGTTAGCTAGGTTCAACTCTAAGTGACATAATAAGAAGTTGAGGTCTCTCCCTTTAGGCTAAACGGGGAGATTTGTTAGGTTGGGAAATTACCCAATTAAGTCCAGCCCACCTACTTGCAAGTAGCAAAGAAGAAAGGGAAAAAGGCTCTTGAAATGTAGTTGGCAAGTCATTTTTTATTTTTTTTGGGAAACAAAAACAAAATAGGAAAGTTTTTTTGTTACTTGGAGGAAAATGCATTAATGCCTTGGTTTGTTAAGCTGGTGGTTTTTGCCAACTTTGATGGCCTTCTATGTTTTTAGAAGATTTACCTACTATAAATTAAGGCCATGAGGCCTTGGTCATTTATCACAAAAAGCAAGCAAATCAATCACAAACAAATGATAATACTGGTGTGTTTGTGAATGGGCGGTAAAACTTGTGCACGGAGATCCCGTGAGTGTCATGAGATAGTGGCATACAAAAATTTATGTCCTTGTCTAGATGGCGGTAGAATCAATGGAAGGTACTATTCAATTATATTTGACCATAGAGGTAATTTCTGTATTGTTCCGAAATTGTTGTGAGCATCGAATTAGAGCAAATAATTTGAGACGGTTACTCGTTGTACTGCTTACTATTCCTATAGTGGAATTTTCTATTGGTTTACCCCGCAGTTTTCCCCTTTACACTGGAGGGTTTTCCTCTTTAAATTTGAAGTCCTACTTAACTATTTCTTGCATTTAATTCCACATATTATTGGCTTATGCATATTATATAATTACTTGATTGCAACTATTTGTTCATGTGGGTAGTCTTTAGACCCAACATCCATAAAAGGCAAATAAATTGACCCAGCAACCCGTGGTCTCCCTGATCCTCTTTGGATAAATAACTAATCGTGTCTTATAATAATTCCTATAGTTCCCCTCTCGAACCACTACACCTCTTGCCCCTAAAGGAGATGAGAACCAAATGCAAGAGGTAATTAGGTGGTCTCTAAGTAAATGTTTTTTTTTCCCCCTTCCTCCTACAGGCAGAAAGTACACAAGAAGTAATGTCCGAGGTTGAAGTAATGTCCGAGGTTACATCGGCTTTTCTTCACCCCCACGGAAAGTGCGCCATGGAACACTTTCCAGAATAACAGTTTCCATCTGTCAGGAATCTTCATACTCCAGAGGTGTTTTTGTATCCTTGAAAGCCATGAATCATATTGAAATTCCATTGCCCCTGCTTGCAGTCATGCATACCCAGATTTAACAAAAAAAATCTACAGTCTTTGCTCCATGCCAAATCACAATATCTGGAACATGAGCCTTTAGATGCACCACCATAACAAATATATATCCAACGCTGTATCATGGGTAAAGAAGGTATGAACTAGTTGACCATTCCAGTTTAAACCATCTAGTAGTAATAGATCTTTAAGTATCTTATTTTTCATAACTTCAGTAAGTTTTAGACTTTGAACTATGGATTTCGTCCCTAGATCTAGTTAGGAAACTAATGTAAACACTATCTCCTTTCCAAACCAACCAGGGGAAGCCTTCTCAGAACCGTTTGGTAGCCCCAAGTAAACCCCTCCACCGCTAAGACGTTATTCTACGAGTAGCATATTGCTCAAATGCCTCTACTCGTGAGGTGACCTGATACTTGGCCTGGTAGACTTTCGAAATCAGCGAATCCACTTTTTGTGTCTTTTTCAGGCCTTTCACATCAAGAGAGCATAATTAAATTACTCCATTTCCCTAATACCCAATCCTCCCCCTTCCCTTAAGGAGGCTGACTAAATCCTTACGAACCCAATGCACTGACCTATACACGTTTGAATTAACCTAAAAGAATTGTGAGATGATCACATTCAATTTGCCAATCATTCTAGTGGGAATCTTAAAGATGGGCATCACATGATTTGCAAAGCCACCAATGCAACACTAACAAGTACTAGTTTGCCCGCCGGCGACAAAAGCTTAGCTTACCAATCTTTTAGGTGTCGCTGGACGTGATCAAGTGAAAATCCAAAGTGGGTTGTTTTGGACTGAGAAAAGAGTAAGAGTACCCAGATAGTTTCTAAATGACCCTTCCTAAGAAAAACAAAACATCAGTTGGACCATTGATTTATCTGCCTTGTATTTTCGAAAGTGAGTACCAGTGATTTTGACTCATTCCTAACATGACCCAACATCAGACTAAATCGCTTTAAGATATCATATGCATGCATGCATTATAGCTCATCTAGCTTCGGGAAGATAACGACATCATCTACAAAGCAAAGACGATTGATAGAAGGTATAGATCGATTAACTTTTATAGTGGGAACTAACAGTGAATGGAATGCCCTAACCAAAAAAGGTTTTCCATGCAAATAATAAATAGATAGGGCTTCACAGGGTTTCCTTGATGTAAACTTGCTCTTGGTCGAAAAGGTTGAGCTACTAAGCCATTAATTAACACTAAATAGGATATAGACAACACACAATCCATTATTATGCAACTCCATAACTGAAGAGGCCCCAAAACTTTCAGCACACCTTCCAAGAAATCCCATGTAAACCAATCATACACCTTGCTTATATCAACTTTAAAAGCAGCTAGCTTCAACCTAGTTCATAGACTCCGAGTAGCCAAAGCTTGAATGAGATTTTCAAGGTAAAATATAAATGCCACGCTTCCTTTGCTGTAGTACTTAAAAGTCATATCCTCAGGAGAATGATGAAATTATGCCATTGTCAACTAAATTATTCTAAACAAAATTAAACTATTCTAACAATAAAATAGGGAAAATTAACCACTTATTTTATCTCATTTTCACACTTTTTCAAAATAGCAACCAAATAAATGAGGTATTCAAGCGAAATAAGAATGGTTCAAAGCTACATACCCACATACCCTGCTCTAAACTCACCAAAAAGACAAATCTACGTCATTGATATTTATTAGATAAACAATATAATGAAGTAAAATAAAACTAAAGGAATGAGCATCCACTCATTCAAATTACTAAATTGAGACAAACCCTTATATCTAACTTTATCATATATCAAACCATAGTAACACTTTTCAGTACCCAAATATCAAAATATGCATTCTACTTAAGCAAGATGAAGATGATAGCAAAGAGGGATAGAAAACTACCTATACAAGGAGCAAAAGCAACACAATCCATTCTACCCGAAATCAGAAGGGTAACAATTCCAAAATCAAAGCTAATCCTAAACAAGCGGAAACCAAACTAACCTAGAAATGGAAAATGAAGAGCATGAATGAGGAAGAACCACGGTTGTGAATATAATAGCTTAGCTATGACCTCAACCCAGCTGCCCCATCTTCCACATTCAGACATGGCGGTCTTGCACCTCGAAACTCAAGCCAAAAAGATGAATGCTTTAACCCCAAAATTGAAGAAACAGAAATGGTGAAAACAACATAAGGGAAGGAATGTTTGAATTCAGCCCAAAACTGGGCTTCAAGCAGCTTTAAACTCGCCAAAAATGCCAAAAATGCCATTAATGTTCATCTCAGACATCCAGGAATAGGGGACGAAGAAGAAGGAAAAATAGGCGATGGGGATTGGATTAAACCCAAAAAGAAACCCAAAGCAGTTTAATAGAAGCTGAAATTCATCCAAATCTACTACAAATCAACGAAATAAAGTTCGATTGCATGAAATTGAAAGCTAGAAAGCAGATCTAATGATCGTAATCAATAACAGATGGAAACGAAATATACCCCTAAAACTCTAAAAACGAACATGAAATTATACCTTAAAATTATTTAAAACTAAACTAAAATCAAATCCTAAAACCCTAGCTTACCCCGAATGCGCCACAGCTTCGTCTTTTATGCTCCTTCCTTACTCTCCATCGCCATCGATTTGGGGATGGCCTGGATGGTGGTGATGGATGCTGCGGTCGCCGTGAGGGGTGGTGATTTGGTGTTGTGGGCGCACGGTGATGATGGTGGATGAGGATAGAGGTGATGGTGGTGAGTGATGGTGCTAATGCTCGATGATGCTACTAAGAAGAAGAAGAAGAAGAAGTAGAAGAAGAAGTATCGGGGGAAGGGAATGTTTTTCGGGGTTCTAATATGGTGGAGGAGAGATAATAAGAATGGGGGTGGGGGGGTTGAGCACGTGAGAGGCAGGTGACGGGGCGGGGCTGTGAGCTAGGTTTAATTTCATCATTTTTTATTTTATTTTTCCTTGTTTTTTGGCTTTTGGGCTAGACTAGGGAATGGTTAAGGTGAATGTTTGGGTTCCTGACCCAAATTCTTCATTTCATCATTTTATTCATTATTTCACCATTTTTCTTCATACTCTGATATATTTCATCACCTATAAAATCAAATAAAATCAAATAAAATCTAAATATAATAATTATTTTTTGCACAAATTAGGTATAAAGGTAATGGAACAAGATCCTATTTTTAGTGCAAACAAATAACCCCATACCTAGATTTTTCTCATCCTCAAGTAAAACAAACTAAACTACCTAAAATGAAATGTAAAATAAGAAAAAGAAAATCCTAACTTACTTTCGTTGGAATCAGGGTTAGATTTAGCATATGCAACAAGCCCTTTAAACCCCTTGATCTCCCTAGTGGATGAGTGAGGTCTTGTGAGGGTTTTCAAGTGAAATGCCCGCAAAATCTTTTAAAAAACAAAGGAAAATCTTTTTCTTTTTTTTTTCCAAAACATGATCATATATACAAATAATGACGAAATTACACACGACTTAGGCAATTGTATAACCCTAGTAACCAAGAATCACCAAATTAATACAAATAGAATGTACAATCAAAAGATATCTAAGTCTCAAGAAACACCCCGACTTTCATTTTTCACCCCACACAACAATATGCAATGATATGTACACCTTGATGCATGCAAATGTTTATCGACCCTTATGAATCAAGTTGCTAATATTGACGCGATCTCCATTTCCATGCGTAATTACCTTCATTGCTCACTTTCGTCCGTTTTTTTATAAAATAATAATGTACACACCCTAAACCCTCTTGACTTACAAATATTCTGGCATTCCCTAAAAAAATATTTTATTAGAATGTACAAAATTCTTATTTCATTGCCCAAATATATATGAAATTAAGTAAAATACCACATATTCAAGCCAATTAAAGATATAAAATAAAGATAGTGATTTTGAACACTAGTGCTCGAGTTTTTATTCACATTTTGTAGTTTTTTTCCTTCTTTTTTTTCTCATTTTTGCATTTTTACATAGCATAGAAGGCAACTTCGACCCAAAAAAAAGTTCACGTGCCAACTTAACAACAAGACCCGAAGAATTGATGGTAAGTGAGCAAGGTAGGCACAAAATCACATATGTGAGAGTTATTATAGAAAATCGAATCTACATTCTCAACTAGACATCTCATTATGCAAACTCTATTTACATATAAATCAATAATATAGCAACATGGGATCACAATCGCCAAAGAAGGAACACAAATCCACAAACAAAACAAAAAATCTTTTTGAATTTTTTATAATTTTTCAAAATTTTGAAAAATATATACAAATGGGCATCTCACACCTGCACCAAAACTCAAGAATGTCCTCATTGTGGGAACTAAAGTGTCAACAAGCAATCACATAAGCTATGCAACCGTGAAACCAACACAAACTCACAGGTATACACAAACTAGGATACCACCAGAACACAAAAAAAAAACAAAAACAAAAACAAACTATAAAACAAAATCAAAATCAAAATTCCCAAAATAAAAACAAAACAAAACCAAGGAGCTACTAAATACAAAACAAAAGAAAAGACAGCCTTAAATAAAACAAGACACAAAACAAAAGAAAAACAAAATATAAAACCAATAAAACAAAAAGGAAAGCAATAACACATATTTAGAAAAACATACCACTAATAATCAAAAACACACAAAAGCAAACTAAACAAGGGCCTACTAAACAAACTAAACAAAACCAAAACCGGATTAACACATATTCACCCACCAAATATGCCTCTAATAATAAAACACATGAAACTAACAAGTATTGTCATAGGCAACTCGTTTCAACAAATCCTAAATTTCTCCTCAAAATTGATCACCCATACAATCACAATCCTAAATATTCACAACTATGAACAAGAAAGAAAGAAAAGAACAGAAAAGAAAAATGAGAATATGAAAGAGGTGGAACGATCATACCAGATTGGGTACAAAATATACCCTAGCTAATGCCTCACTCAAATGATGTCGATGAGGTCCATGGAGCATCAGCTACTCCATCTTAGCTCACAAGCTGCTACTCATATCAAAACCAACCAATGCTCATAACAACTTGTCAAACAATCGCGCGCAACCCTCGAAGAAATGAGTAGTAAGAAACATGAGATGTAGCTCAAATAAAATACACAAGTGGAATACAACTGAAGGCTCTCTTGAGTTTATCAAAGCTCTTAGCCCAATCAAAAGTGAGTTGTGTATATGCAAAAGCTAACACACAACTCAATGATCTAATAATGATGCGATTACAGGAATGCATAAACCATCGAAAGTGGCTTGAATGGCCTAAATGAAGTCCAACATCTCTGAGAGGGAAAGGAGAGGACTGAAGAAAAACCAATCAAATAAAATATGAAAATCAAAGCTTGTAGGATGGTCTACAGTCAAATCCTTCACCTCAATGTGACTCTCGAGTGTCTCAATGTCAATGGCATCAAAAGTCTGATCTAAACAAGGACTATCAACCACAAAAGTATCAAACTCTACAAAAGTAGACTCGGGAGGGTCTAAACAAGGGTGAAGAATAAAGAGGGAAGATGAAAGGGCTGAAATAGGAGGGGTGAGAGCTCAGTCAAAGGAAGACTCCATATGAATGGGATCAATAAACTCCTCGAGGGATGTCACTTCACTAAAATCCACAACAGAAGACTCATCAAATGAATGCTACTCGAAAAATGTATCCTCTAACTCAACGAATATGCCATATTGATAATCTAAACTAGCATCAGTCTCAAATCCATCTCCCTCCTCGAGCTCTCATAAAGGAGCCAAAGGAAGAGGTGAATCATGAATGGTCAGAGTACCCTCAAGGGTGTCACTAATTATGCTAAACTCTAGGGAGGGCGCAAGATAAGGGATCACTCGCTTCCTCATGGTCATCACAATATGTATCATCAAAGTCCTCATAAGACCTGACCTTAGGTGTAGAAGAGCCTCAACCGAGGTTGATCTTGAGTAAATTATGCAAGTAAAGCTCCCTATTAAAGGCAGTCAATGCCTCTAATCTATGTGGTCTATCAAGTAGTAGACAAGAATCAAGATCATGATCAAAGGGGCCACAATAATCACATGAAATAGAAACACATTAAGTATAAGAGTGCTCATAAGATATACCCGCAAACTGATTCTCATCTAAAGCTATGACATACATCACATAACAGTTGGAAATGGGGTGACTAAAGGTTTCTGTAGCATTTTTATACTCCCAAGTATCATAAGCAAATACTCAAAGAAATCCCAAATTTCATCCATAGTATTAGTAAACAAATATCCCAGACTCCTATGGTACATAATCTCAACATGGCCTTGATATTCATCAAGACCCTCGAAAAAACACTTAAAAAATATTTCTCAAAATATTGATCAACACATTCAGCATGAAAGTCATTTAATCTAAATATCGCCAAAATACTTCATAGTCAAATTGAGGGATGCCATTTGCTTTTAAAATTGTTTTTCAAGTTTTTCAATTTTCATTGATTTCAAAACTTTTCAATTTTTTCCAATTTTTGACTTTTCCAAATTTTTTGGATTTTTTAAGAAATAAACTTAAGTAAGTCAATACTAATAACGAAATCAACAAAGCAAAATAAAATATATGTAACTAATAAGAAAGTAGCAAACACAAAGAAAATGTGAGCTTATCTCATGCCTCCATCCCCGGTGTCAGCGCCAAAATCTTCTACGAGATTTTCAAGGTAAAATATAATTGCCGCAAATGTACAACTTTTGCTGTACTACTTAACGGTCATATCCTCGGGAAGAGGATGAAATCAGGCCACTGTCAACTAAATTATTCTAAGCAAAATTAAATTGTCCTAACAATAAAATAGGAAAAATTAACTACTTATTTTATCTCATTTTCGCACTTTTTCAAAATAGCAACCAAATAAAGGAGGTATTCAAGCGAAACAAGAACAGTTCAAAGCTAAGTACCCATGTACCCTACTCTAAACTTACCAAACATACAAATCTACGCCATGGACATTCATTAGATAAACAATATAATGAAGTAAAATAAAACTGAAGTAAAATAAAACTAAAAGAATGAGCGTCCACTTATTCAAATTACTAAATTGAGACAATCATTTGTATTTAACTATATCATCTACCAAACCATACTAACACTTTTCAGTACCGGAATATCAAAATATGCATTCTACTTAAGCAAGACGAAGATGACAAAAAAGAGGGACAGAAAACTGCCTGTACAAGGAGCCAAAGGAACACAATCCATTCTAGCCGAAATCAGAAAGGTAAAAATTCCAAAATCAAAGCTAATCCTAAACAAACTGAAGCCAATCTAACCTACAAATGGAAAATGAAAAGCGTGAATGAGGAAGAATCACAGCTGTGAGTATCCCAGGTCAGCTATGAGCTCAATCCAGTAGCCTCACACATTCAGACAAGGTGGTCTTGCACCCTAAAACTCAAGCCAAAAGGATGAATGCTCTGACCCCAAAACCGAACAAACAGAAACGGCGAAGATGACACAAGGGAAGGAATGATCGAATTTAGCCCAAAACCAGGATACAAATGCCTTCAAGCGTGCTAAAAATGGTGACAATGCCATTGATATTCATCTCGAACATCCAGGAATAGGGGACGAAGAAGAAGAAGGAAAAACAGGGGAAGGGGATTCGATTAAACCCAAACCAGTTTAGGACAAGCTGAAATTATCCAAATCTAGTCCAAATCAATGAAGCAAAGTTTGATTGCATGAAATTGAAAGCTAGAAAACAGATCTAATATTCGAATCAAAACCACGAAAATGAAATACAAACCTAAAAGTCTAAAAACGAAACTTAAAATTAAACCCTAAAATCGAATCCTAAAACCTAGATTGGAACTAAACTAAACTGAAATCCTAAAACCCTAGCTTACCCCGAATGTCGCAGCTTCACCTTTCAAGCTCCTACCTTCCTCTCCACCGCCGTCGATTTGGGGATGGCGTGGATGGTGGTGATAGATATTGCACTCGCCATGAGCGGTGGTGATTTGGTCCTGTGGGCACACAGTGATGATGCTGGATGAGGATGGTGGTGAGCAATGCTGCTGATGCTCGATGGTGCTGCTCAGAAGAAGAAGAAGAAGAAGAAGAGAATGTTTTTCGAGGTTCTGACATGTGGGAGGCGAGAGAATAAGAAAGGGGGGATATTAAGCACGACAGACGGCTGCGAGCTAGGTTTATTTTCATCATTTTTTAAATTTTATTTTTCCTTTTTTCGCTTTTGGGCTAGAGTAGAGAATAGGCTGAGGTTAATGTTTGGGTTCCTAACCCAAATTCTTAATTTCATCCTTCTCTTCCTTTTTTTCACCATTTTCCTTCATGTTCTGGTATGTTTCATCACCTATAAATTCAAATAAAATCAAATAAAAGTCTAAATATAATAATTATTGTGAGGACAAATTAGGGATAAAAGTATCATAAACAGATCATATTTTCGGTGCGAACACATAATGTCATGCACAATCAAACAATTGTCACCAATTGACCTTCCTAGAACAAATGCGTTTTGCAGTGGCCCCACTAAATTCAAAATAATCTATTAGAAGTGAAGTGTGATGCATTTCGATACCCCTTTATAAATCGCATTATGTAGTTCGATAGGCCTGTAAGCTGCAAATGAGGATCGGCTGTGCACCTTTGGAATTAGAGTAATAGAAATGTGTGGTTGATTTGGCTTCCGGAGTTGCGTCACGTGTAGAAATCAAAGCACAATATCTACCACCTCGCTACCTATGACATCCCAATACCGGAGAAAGAAAGCTATTGGGATACTGTTGGCCTCCAGTGATTTTAGAATATAAACACTTTTTTGAAACACTTGACCTCTCCCTTTTAAAAAATACTTGAATCTCACAACATCTTCTTTAGAAACATCTAATATTTAATTAAAATTTTTCAATATTTGACAAGCATAGGAAGAAATATGTATCAAGCAATGATATGACATTGATCTTTTTCTAAGATGGATCATATCAAATAAACATATTCAAACCAATATCTATTCCAAATGCGGAATAATATTCATAATGTATTAGACCCACATCATATCCACAATAAATCAATTGTATCTGGCAAACATTAAGTTTTACGGGCTAAATATGCAGCTATAACATCAAGCCATGTCCAAAGATAAATCACAAGTTGAATTACTTGACAAAAATTCAAATATGATATATCAAATTGGTCAAGTCTTCAAATCTAAAACTCATTCCACATATTAGAAGAATGTAAGTAATAATAAAACAAGCTTACCGAGTAAACTTTGGGAAAATCCATTTCACTAAATAGGTGACTAATATGCTTAGTCAAAATTTGTTGCTTTTCATATGCGCTACACCTTTTGTAATAAACAAATATCTACAAAATTCTCAATTTCACATTATACAAAAACATACAAGGATCAAACACATGGGCTTGTAAATAGGCTTAATTAGTTTATCCCCCTTTTAGAGTTATCAATCAAGTATAATTTATAAAGATGGTGTATACCAAAAAACATGCAACATGATCCATGCCAAGATAAAATCTCTTAACATATCAACGTGAAAAGATTAAAAATAAAAACAAGATAAGTTGTAGCCCTTAGGTGTAGAAGAAGAATTTGGATTGACCACATAGGTAGATAGTAAAACAAAAAATTGCAAAATACAGATAGTTGCGTATAGAGATAGCTTAAGGTCAAATACTATTACTCCACATCAAGCTAGGTCTCTATTTATAGTTTTGGGAGAAAGAATATGTAGACATGGAATCTAATCTGATGAGACAAGCATGTATAATCAAATTTTAGAAGCAAGTTTCATGCATTTGACTGGTGTGCATCTTGTGCTTCGCACATGCTTTGCACGGACATGTGTTGAAATTTTATGGCGTTATTATCCTTTTAGGGTATTTATTGTTAATCATAATATTAGTAATACTAATATATTTTTAACTTATAAAACATCCCATGTTTCATATATAGTTTGGATTTATATATATAAAAAATAATTATGTATTACTTTATTGCTATTAATATGTTGTGAATTTATGTCTTTTTAGTGTCTCTAGCTACATTATTATCAATGCTATAACTATAATGATTTACAATAAATTGTGACTATTGTTATCCTTATGAAATGTTTACAACCACTAAAATAATTGCATAAAAAATATTAAAACTTTTTTTCTTATTTTATTATATGGCAAAGTCAGCTTTGACTTTTCAAATCATATAGATAATGAATTATCCAAATCTATAATTATTACTCTTTAGAAACTAAAATTAATTGTTTAATTATTTTTTACTTTTAAGACTTGTTTGAAAAAAAGCATATACCAAATGGTTTAATGTTATTATTTTAATTTAGAACTAACAATTAATAATTGGGTAACTTGGAATTATAAAAAAAATAGGCTAGTGGTGATGTGACACTTGTCAATCATACTTCACTATATTCAGTTTTATATTATATATATGATATATGATATACCATGTCACACAAAATTCAAATGATATGTTGCAAATGTGATTTTAATGTTAAAGGACATGCTAATAAGAACGTCTATGCATTTGACCAATTTTCATGAGAAGACATACAATTTTCCCCTCCGTTAAATAATTAAACCAACATGCAATTGATAAGCATGCATAATTTATCTCCCCCTCAACATGAGGCATGAAAACAGCAGGGAAGGGAAAAAGTAAATAAATCTCGCCTAAGTTTTACCTCAGGTAATCCATTACTGACCTCCTGTGTGACCTCTGCTTGAGTAGTTGAAACTAGATTTTGTCCCTTTGAGTTTTTCTAAGTTTTAAAGGTTAGTGGGCTTTGTTTGATTTTTGTATAAGAATGTGTGAAGATCTATCCACACAGTTGTTCATTCTTCACCAATTTATACACAAATAAATTTCTGGGCCAAGAGCTTGGTACCCACTTTCTTTTGGTTCCATGGTGGTTAGGAGCAAGAGATAATAATGAGGTAGATAATTTTTTCTTCTTTACCTTGATATAAGTTCTTGATGTAATGCTACCTTTAGAAACTTCTTAAACATATATATTTGCTTCAGTATTCAAATCAATAGAATCAATGTAATATCAAGAAAAATAATCAACTAAACCTTTTACCTCATTTTTCTCATTTTCTAGATTTGATGCCATGGAGAGTTTTTGTTCTTTCATTGTTTGAATTTCTTCCTCTTTTGCCATATGCTCTCTTTGCGGACTAGTGTTATTGTCGTACTCAAGCATATGAGTTTGTAATGACCATCCTCCTCGACATTTTGAATTTCTTTCTTGACAGTGGTCGTTTCACCTTGCTCTCTACATGACCCATTGTCATCTTCAACTTTATGAATTATGAATACCTTGACCTTCATTGTATCTTCCTGTTTAACCATTTCAGAACTTGAAGCTTTTTACATCAGCGCCATATAAACAATATGTTGATTTAGAGAGTACACAACCACAAGAGGGGGGTCAATTGTGGTGTCCGATTTTCGCAAGTTGCTGGCAAACAGTCTTAGACCCTGTTCGCACAGGTTGTTCCTGAGATAAGCAGAAGCGAAAATCCAACAAAATTGAATGCGAAAATAATGGACACAGGATTTTTACGTGGAAAACACCTCTAGCCCAACTGAGGTTAAAAACCACGACCTACCTCGTGTAGGATTTAAACACTTCACTAAACGGGCTAATCACGTTACAATAGTAACACACCTTGTTACAAATTGCAACCCACGTAACCGTCTTCCCTAAGACAGGTTACCCCACGTCCAAAATCTCCTTGATTTGGACACACACTCAACTCACTTGTGTGAAAGAAAAGTATAAAGAAAAACACCCTATTACAATGCTTCTCAACTAAGCTAATATAGGGTACAATGAAGTCCTAGTATGCCAACTTTGAAAGCTCAAATAACTCACTTACTAGACACGGTTTTCTTTTCAAACTTTTAAGCTCATGAACACTAAATTTTTCTCTTTGAAAACCGATACTTCTAACGTTCTAAGAAGCGACTTTATATAGTGCTTGGAAAAACAATTCCTCAAATTTTTGGAAACTAAAATCCCTAAAGAATATAGAATTCTTTAGCCACAAGGGATGAGGAAACATGAGCTGGAAACACTTCCTAAACCGTGTGCATAAGGCGGTGATTCTCAGCAACTAGCCCATGTTTTTCTCAACAACTTTATCCACTTGCCAAAAATTGGATATTCTTTTTATTCAAAAAGATTTTGCAAATCCCCTTAGATTTTAATAACTGTTTTTAGGATAAGGGGTAAGATACTCCATAAAAAAATCTTTCTTACAAATCTTGGAGAAGTTGCTCAAAATCCAAAAGATAAAAACGTGGAAAATTGTTTTTCGCAGCTTATTCTGGGAACACCCTGAGCGTCCTGTTTCCAGAATTGTTTCAAAGGGTGATCCGAAATATTTTCCAAAAAAGCAAAACCGTTTCAAGTAAGTGGTAAGTTAAGACTTTCTGATTGGCATATTAACAAGAGTCTAAAAATATAAAAACAAATTAAATCAAGACATCTTGTTGTAACCACTAGTCATCTTGTAGAAGACGAATTTGCTGCAAACACTTCACATAATCTGTTTCTCACGGCTGCACTTATATCCTGTGCTTCAAACACTTCGCAGAACCTGTTCTTCACGGCTGTTCTTGTATCGTTGACTTGAGTACCTGTTCTTGATAATCCATTAGTCAAGCAGTTTTAATATATTGAAAAACAGCAGTAAGACCCTGTTGGTAAAGCCTGTTTGGAACAACAACAACTACTACAATACTTGGATTTGTTATCATCAAAACCTTATACATTCTAACAAATTCCCCCTTTTTGTTGATGACAAATCAAGTGACCATATTGACTTTTCAAGGGCAATTGAAGTGATTTGTGCCAATTTTTCACATTCACATGAAGCAGTGAGTATCGAAAATGTAAGTAAATTTACACGTCCATGGCAAAACTAAAACAATATTGGTCATCCTATCTTCCCCCTTTTGGCATCATTAAAAAGTAGGAGCAAACAGTCAAACAGAGGGTGTTCGCTATCATCACCACTTGGGTAATGGAGGAAAGTTAACAAGTGATACACTCAAGTGTGTTGGTACGGTAATGAGATTGGCCATCCTAGTCACACACAAGCAATTCACAACAAAAGCAAGCAAGGCAAAGCCAATCAAAAATAAGATAACCTGTCATTCATCAAAAGAGTGCAACAGAGAAGTACAAACGGAGAGGGAAGGAGAACCAAGAGAAGTTAGAGACAGCCTATGAGAACAACAGATGGGAACGGCTTATGGGGGGTGATTAGGGAGCAGGAGGGGCAAATTTGGCAGAGAGGGAAGAAAGAAGGGCGAGGAGATCTTCATGGCGTTTAGCGTTTAGAGCTTTTTTCTCGTCCAGGGCAGCCTTTACAGCAGTAAGCTCAGCACTTTCCAAAGCAGCCTCAAGCTTGACTGAGGAACTGCCAGGAACAGGAGGACGGGGTATTCTGGTCCCCTGTTCTGAGGCAGACCCCTCAACCAAAGTGTATCCACACCCCATAAGGGTGTTACTCCCAATCTCATCAATGAACTGAGCACCCACCTTCTTCTGCAGAATCACCCCAAAGTACTCAAACACACTAGTCAGGAAGAAGCCGTATCCCAGGTCATGTTCCCTGGAGGTGTTTGCAATTCTTGCTATGTGGCGAATCATGATGGCAGGAAGGTTGATTTGCTCTTCCTTGTCCATCAGATCCATCAAACATTGATCCATGGCATCAGCAAGATTGCGACCCTGGCCCCTGGGGATGACATTCTTGATGATAAACCAGAATATCAATTGATGGAGCGATGTTATGTCCCCTTTCTTCACGGACTTGGGTGTTTGGAGGCTTGATTGCTGGCTAAATTTTTGGGCGAGCTCCAGCAGCCTGGCTGTCCCTAGAATAGTCTTGTCTTCTCTCACATATATATCAAAGCCCGTGGAGGGAATCCCCAGAATTTCCCCTAATATCTTCGCATCAAAGCGAAACTGTTGCCCATTAACAATACTTGTCACCACTCCTTCGGTGATAGTGCAGTTGGCATAGAACTCTGCCAACTCATGTACAGAACACCCCAACTGGGTGTTTGTAAACAGCTCATACCACCCCTGTGCACGCAGCTTGTGCAGGAACACCCCCAGGCCCTGTTCCTCAAAATATTTTACCTTGATAATTTTGCCCCTGACTACCCATCTCTGAAGCAGTTGGGTCAGTTTGGCTGAGATTACGGACGGGGTAGACTTGGCTCTTTTAGGTTGAGGCTCAGTAGGAGGGTCTTGGGTGGAGGCGTGTTTGAGAGAGGCTTTTCTCTTGGGAGTTTTGAGGGGTGATGGTTTGGAGGGTAAAGTGGAGGTCGATTTTGGTGCAGGCAGAGGCTTATCCTCTAAGGACTCTGAGAACACGGGAGTGCCCTGTTTGAAGGTGGTCTTTTTAGTGTCGCTATCTGATGAAGGCTCAAAGGAGGAATCAATTTCCTCAACAACAGGGGATGACTGTTTGGCAGGACAAGGTGTGGAGTGGAAGGCAATTCGGGCTGATTTTCGAGTTGGCCTGGTTGTGGGTTTGGCCGAAGAGGAGATTTATAGTTTGGGTTTGACAGGGGTTTCACTTTTTGAGGGTTCTTCAGTCTGACCGCTTTTAGACCTTGATGGTAGTCGTGTTCTTGGCATTCTAGTACGCCTAGCCACAATTTTGTATCGTTTACGTTTCTCACCGGTTGGTGGTACCGGTGTGGCTTGTTTAGGCTTCACAGGAGACTCCTCCATTTGACCACTACTTTCCCCTTCTTCTTTTGACAAATCCTCCCCTAGGTCATCCCGAAAAACCTCAGGCCCTGTTTCTAGCCCTGTTTCCTATTCTGGAAACAGCCCAAGCGAACTGATGTCATCTAGTCCATGATCGAACAGAAAGATTTCATCTTAAGGCCCAATTTCTCTTTCAGATACCCCAACAGGTTCTTGGGGTTTACATGCCCCCGTTTCTCCAAACAAAATCAATTCCCATCTAAATTTGTAAGGGATGTCTTCCAATTTCAGATTCACTGTTCTAAGGTCGATGCTTTTCAAAAATCCAAAAGGTTTATAGACAATGGGTCGAGAAGGTTCAGCAGTTTTACCTTCCATGAGGGCCGTCAGAAATTGTGTAGGCGCAAACAGGGTTGTGGCTATTTGCAAGGCTGTGCCCTGTGTCTGGTTGCCCTGAGTCAAGGTCGAGGAGCTCTCGGAGCTAATGGGAGACGCCATTTTCAGAGGAAGGAGAGAGATTAGGGTTTCTTGAACAGAGTTTCAGAGCAAGAGAGGTGGAGGTGAGAGATTGAGCAAGAGAGCTTTAAAGAGAGAGAGAGACATGCGAAATCTTTAAAAGATTTTGCCCGTTTTGCAACGGGCTTTTGCATTTATTTAGGCCGCGCACGCCTCGGGAAGAGATTAGCAATTTTCAATTTGTTGCACATATTTGACAAACAAGAGGCGTACCTGTTTCTGGTGCTTGTTCTTAAGGTTACTTGCTCGGTAACATGGGACAATAAGGGCAATCTCATTAGACCTCAACGAGTGTCAGCAAGTTGCAAACCTCACATATGCTAAACATAGCACAGAAGTTGATTGCAAACAAAAATTTAACATGTTGTGCCCGTAACTTTTAAATTTTGTAAACAGGGAGAGAGATCAGGTTGGTCTGGTTGTTCTAATTAAGCCTAGTTCGAGTCTATTCCTTTCAAATTGTTCTCCACCCAATGCTTTTGTGAATATATCAGCAATTTGATTTTTAGTGGCACAAAAATTTATTGAGATCACTCCTTTTTCAACATTGTCTCTTAGAAAATGATGACGAATGTCAATATGTTTTGTTCTTTTGTGTTGACATGGATTTTTGGCAATGTTAATTGCACTCGTATTGTCACAATAAATAGGAATGCATCCTATGTCAACACAAAAGTCCTTGAGTTGTTGTCTTATCCATAATAACTGAGCACAACAAGATGCAGCTGCCACATACTCAGCTTCTGCTGTGACAAGGCAACAGAGAGTTGTTTCTTGGTTGCCCAAGATACCAAACAAGGTCCAAGAAAGTGAGCCATACCTGAGGTGCTTTTTCTATCAACCAAGAAACCTGCATAATCAGCATCAGCATACCCAACAAGATCAAAGTTGCAACCTCTAGGATACCATAAGGCTAGATCAGGTGTATGTTTTAAGTATCTTAAAATCCTTTTTACAGCCTTAAGATGAGTTTCTTTAGGGTTAGACTGAAAACGTGCACATAGACCTACACTGAAGACAATGTCAGGTCTACTAGCCGTTAGGTATAGGAGTGACCCTATCATACCCCTATAGGATTTCTCCTCAACTGAGGGACTACCATCATCCATTACCAACCTGGTTGAGGGAGAGATGGGAGTATCAATGGGCTTGGCCGACTCCATCCCAAAACGCTTAAGTAACTCCTTGATATATTTTTGTTGATGGATCATGGTGCCGTTTGAAGTTTGCTTGATTTGTAAGCCTAGAAAGAAATTAAGCTCACCCATCATGCTCATTTCAAACTCACTCCTCATCATTTTTGAAAATTCATTACACAAATCATGATGAGTTGTACCAAATATGATGTCATCGACATATACTTGGACAATCAACAAATGTTCTCCCTTAGATTTTAGAAATAAGGTATTGTCTACCTTGCCTCTTGTAAAACCATTTTCTAATAAAAAGCTTGATAACTGCTCATACCAAGCTCTAGGGGCTTGTTTTAAACCATAAAGTGCTTTGTCAAGTTTGAAAACATGGTTAGGAAATTCATCACTTTCAAAACCAGGGGGTTGTTTGACATACACTTCTTCTTTGAGGTATCCATTTAGAAACGCACTTTTGACATCCATTTGATACAACTTGATCTCCATGTGGGCTGCAAAAGCTATCAAAATTCGAATGGCTTCCATCCTTGCAACAGGTGCAAAGGTCTCTTCATAATCAATTCCCTCTTCTTGGTTGTAGCCTTGAACCACCAGCCAGGCCTTACTCCTAGTGACTGTTCCGCACTCATCTAGCTTGTTACGGAACACCCACTTGGTTCCAATGATTGTTCTATCCTCTGGCCGTGGCACCAGGTGCCATACCTTGTTCCTTTCGAACTGATGGAGTTCTTCTTGCATGGCTGTGACCCAATCTGAATCTGCAAGAGCGTCATTAATATTCTTTGGCTCAATTTTTGAGAGAAAAGCATAGAAAGCACAGAAATTTTTGAGTCTAGATCTAGTTTGAACTCCTGCATTAATATCAGACAAAATTTGATCAAGAGGGTGTGAACTTTGGTATTTCCATGATCGTGGTGAAAGTGGGTTCATAGACTCGCCCTCCATCCTAGCTGGAATACTCGGTGAAACAGGTTCAGAGCCTGTTCTCGAACCTGTTTGGGAGCTTATTTCTGGATTTATCCCTGAAGGATTCAGCTGGTGTTGTCCTAAATAGGGTTCCACCCTGTTTCCCCCTGTTTGGTTCACACCTTGCTTACCTTTCTGAAGAACAGCCTCAGGCCTTGCTCCCTCCGATTGATCCTTACCTTGTTCACCTTAAAGCAGCACGTCTTTTCTAACAAGACCTAGTTCGAAGTCTTCTTCCTGTGCATCATTCTCGCTTAGAGAGTTAGTTTCATCAAAAAGCACATGCACACTTTCCTCAACACACAAGGTTCTCTTATTAAACACTTTGTATGCCTTACTATGCGAGGAGTAACCAAGGAATATTGCTTCATCACTCCTTGGATCAAATTTTCCTAAGGCATCCTTTCCATTATTATGCACAAAACATTTACAACCAAAAACTCTCAAATGCATAATATTAGGTTTTCTTCCCTTGAAAAGTTCATAAGGAGTTTTGTTAAGAATAGGTCTAATCATGCATCTATTTATAATGTAACATGATGTATTCAAAGCTTCAGCCCAAAAGTTTCTAGGAAGACTACTAGCAACAAGCATTGTTCTAGTCATGTCCTCTAGAGTGCGATTTTTGCGTTCTACCACCCCGTTCTGTTGGGGTGTTCTTGGAGCTGAAAAATTATGATCAACACCATGCTCATTACAATAATCAATAAAGCTCGAATTTTCAAATTCTGTACCATGGTCAGACCTTAGGCATACCAAAGAGTGTCCTACCCTTTTTTCAGTCTTTTTAATAAAAGCAAGAAATTTTTTAAAAGTTTCATCTTTAGAAGCAAAAAACAGGGTCCAAGTGAAACGAGAGTAGTCATCCACTATCATAAGCACATACCTCTTACCACCTCTGCTCATGATCCTCATTGGACCACATATATCCATATGTATCAATTCAAGAGGTCGAGTAGTGCTTACACACCTTTTAGATTTAAATGAATTTCTGACTTGTTTGCCTTTGGCACATGCATCACATACCTTGTCATCATTGAATTTGATGGAAGGTATGCCTACCACTAAGTCTTTGGTTACAAGTTTGTTCAAAAGCGAGTGGCTTGCATGACCTAGCCTTTTGTGCCAAAGCATAACATCATCATTTAGGGCACTCAAACAAGTCAAATTATTTTGAGGAAGAGTAGAAATACACACTTTATAAACATTTTTGTGTCGCTTCCCCCTCAACACAACATCTCCTGTGTTCATATTTACAACCAAGCAACGTGTTGGAGAGAACACTACTAGGTTGTCTTTGTCACACAGTTGGGACACACTTAGCAAGTTGTGTTTTAATCCATCCACAAAATAAACATTGTCAATTGAATGGGAGAGTGACTCACCTATCTTACCTATACCGACAATTGTCCCGGATTTGCCGTTTTCAAATGCCACACTCCCTCCTTCTGAAGCTGTAAGTGAGAGAAAATTGGATTTTTCACCAGTCATATGCCTCGAGCACCCACTGTCAACACACCACAGCTGCCTGTTCCCTAGGGTGTTCCCTACGCTGTTCGCTGGGTTGTTTGCTGGGTTGTTCTCTCTCACTTCAGCCAGCAAAATAGATCATAGGTTAGTTTTGGGAACCCAGATCCACTTGGGTCCCATTCCTTTAGATGTACAAATCTCATCTTTCCTAATTTGTTTTACATGAATTGTGTTCCTTTCAATGGCATACTTTCTTATAGGACAAGCATATCGATAATGCCCCGTTTTACCATAATGAAAGCAAACAATATTTTTAGGTAATCCCACATATTTTTTATTCACTGGGTAGGTCATCTTAGGCACAAAACCTAGTCCTCTTCTATTTCGACTATGATGAGTGTTTAACCATTCAAACGCCCTTGAGGACCTGTTCCAGAGCTTGTTTGTGGCAAGGTCTGATTCCAAGTGTTTTATTTTCTCAAGCAAGTTTTTATTTTCTTCCAGCAAAGACTCGACCTTGCCTTTTAAGTCAAGGGATTCTTTTTCTAGCTCAGTCAGTTTAGTGGAACAAGTCTCTTCTTTCATGAGTAGAGTTTCTTTAAGCACATTGATGTTTTCATGCAAGCCAAGAGTCTCTTTGTCAACTTCAAGTTTTTCCAATTTAAGGGTTTCATTTTCAATTTCTAGATCTCGAACATCCCTTTTTAATTCAGCACATATATCCATTATAGTGTACACTAATTCCTCAAGAGTTGATTTATTTAGACCCTGTACCTTGTTCTTGAGTTGAGTTAGACTGTCTGTTGATCCATCATCTGAATCAGTGTCACTTCTTGCCATGAGTGCTACATCAGCTTCCCTAGCTTGAGACCCTTACTCATCCTCACTTGAATCTCCTCAGGCCGCGAGCATAGCTTTTGAGAACCTTTTCGCTGAGCTGCTTACACCCTGTTTCCTCCCCTGTTTTCTAGGGTGTTCGGGTTCTTGTTCTTCCTTGTGCAGTGGGCAGTTTCTCACAATGTGGTCCAGTTTGCCACACTTGAAACACCCGGAGAACTGTTCCCGAGAGGTGTTTCTGCCCTTGCCAAAGTCCTTCCTTTTGCTATTTTCTTTAACTTTCTTGAAGAACTTCTTAAATTTTTGAGTTATCATGGCAATCTCCTCCTCATCAGAATCAGAATCATGTTCTAAGGCCTTCAGAGCAAGACCTCGATCTCTCTTTGTCTCATCTTTTTGCTGAGAATTTTTTCTAAGTTCATACGTTTGGAGATTTCCAATCAGCTCATCTAGGGTGATCTTGTTCATGTCCTTAGCTTCTTGGATGGCCGTGACTTTCGCTTCCCAAGAATGAGGTAAAATTCTTAGGATTTTCCTCACCAATTCTTCGGTGGTGAAGGATTTTCCCAGGGATTTCAACTCATTCGTTGTGTGAGTGAAGCGAGTGTACATGTCCATCACACTTTCACGATCACCCATCTCAAACAGCTCATATTTTCTCATAAGCAATTCAATCCGGGATTGCTTTACCTGATTGGTCCCTTCGTGAGCTATTTGCAAAGCATCCCAGATCTCCTTGGCCGACTCACATTCAGATATGCGAGTATATTCATCAGGACCAAGGCCAAAATACAAGAGTTTTTTGGCCTTTGCATTCTTTTCCATCATCTTGAAATCTTCGAAATTGAACCCTTCAGGCTTTTTGTGAACTTTGCTTCCATCTTCGATCACTTTTGTGGGAATGAGTGGTCCACTCTTGATAAGCATCATAACTCGTAGTCCTCAGCTTGAATGTAGTTTTCCATTCGGTTCTTGCACCAACTATAATGTTGACCATTAAAGTATGGTGGTTGAGTTATGGATTGACCTTCAGGCATGCCTTGTGGGGTACTCATCTTCAAGGATCTCTCAAGGTGTTAGCCTTTCAAAGGAGAACCTGCTCTAATACCACTTGTTGATTTAGAGAGTACACAACCACAAGAGGGGGGTGAATTGTGGTGTCCGATTTTCGCAAGTTGCTGACAAACAGTCTTAGACCCTGTTCGCACAGGTTGTTTCTGAGATAAGCAGAAGCGAAAATCCAACAAAATTGAATGCGGAAATAATGGACACAGGATTTTTACGTGGAAAACACCTCTAGCCCAACTGAGGTGAAAAACCACGACCTACCTCGTGTAGGATTTAAACACTTCACTAAACGGGCTAATCACGTTACAATAGTAACACGCCTTGTTATAAATTGCAATCCACGTAACCGTCTTCCCTAAGACAGGTTACCCCACGTCCAAAATCCCCTTGATTTGGACACACACTCAACTCACTTTTGTGAAAGAAGAGTATAAAGAAAAACACCCTATTACAATGCTTCTCAACTAAGCTAATATAGGGTACAATGAAGTCCTAGTATGCCAACTTTGAAAGCTCAAATAACTCACTTACTAGACACGGTTTTCTTTTCAAACTTTTAAGCTCATGAACACTAAATTTTTCTCTTTTAAAACCGATACTTCTATCGTTCTAAGAAGCGACTTTATATAGTGCTTGGAAAAACAATTCCTCAAATTTTTGGAAACTAAAATCCCTAAAGAATATAGAATTCTTTAGCCACAAGGGATGAGGAAACATGAGCTGGAAACACTTCCTAAACCGTGTGCATAAGGCGGTGATTCTCAGCAACTAGCCCATGTTTTTCTCAACAACCTTATCCACTTGCCAAAAATTGGATATTCTTTTTATTCAAAAAGATTTTGCAAATCCCCTTAGATTTTAATAACTGTTTTTAGGATAAGGGGTAAGATACTCCATACAAAAATCTTTCTTGCAAATCTTGGAGAAGCTGCTCAAAATCCAAAAGATAAAAACGTGAAAAATTGTTTTTCGCAGCTTATTCTGGGAACACCCTGAGCGTCCTGTTTCCAGAATTGTTTCGAAGGGTGATCCGAAATATTTTCCAAAAAAGCAAAACCGTTTCAAGTAAGTGGTAAGTTAAGACTTTCTGATTGGCATATTAACAAGAGTCTAAAAATATAAAATCTAAATCAAATCAGGACATCTTGTTGTAACGACTAGTCATTTTGTAGAGAGACGAATTTGCTGCAAACACTTCACAGGATCTGTTTCTCACGGCTGCACTTATGTCCTGTGCTTCAAACACTTCGCAGAACCTGTTCTTCACGGCTGTTCTTGTATCGTTGACTTGAGTACCTGTTCTTGATAATCCATTAGTCAAGCAGTTTTAATATATTGAAAAACAGCAGTAAGACCCTGTTGGTAAAGCCTGTTTGGAACAACAACAATAACTACAACACTTGGATTTGTTATCATCAAAACCTTATACATTCTAACACAATAAAAATTAATCTCAAATCTGTTTGACAATTTTACAATGAAAAATTGATTCACAAATTTCAGTAGTAAGACCATAATATAATATATTAGCAACACAGAAATTTTTGGACATCGATTTGTTGTAATAATTGATGGTAAATGATCCTTCGTCTTCCTAATAAAGACAGGACCATTCTTGATAGTCTCCCAAACATTAAGATCTTTGCGTTTAACATAGGCTTACATTTTTTACTCCCACCATAACTAGTTGGTGCCTATAAAAAAGAGGTGGCTTATCAGAATAAAGATGACAGCTAGCCATGAGATCCAAGCTACTAGATGGTTAGGCCCAAAAGATGTAGAACCCACTCTGATACCAATTGAAGGCTCAGATTACCTTAGAGGGGTGAATATAATGATTACAAGTATTAAATTAACTACATAAATGAATGCATAAATTAAAAGTAGACAATGCACAACAATGCTTCAACTAGGTTTCCCCTCGTAGAGCTCTCTAATTCTAGGATTTAGCTCTCTTCTTTTCTTATTATGATGAACTTGATTGCAAAATCTTATAGTCTCCCTAATCTTAAGATCTTAACTCTTAAATTGATCTCTCAATTTAAGGTTAGGGGAGTTGAACGCTTAACGTACTCCTAAGTCCTCACTTGAGCTCAACGCTTTTTCTCACCACACTTTTCTCTGAATACAACTTAAGTAAGCAATAGCTCAAGTGAATAAGGATTGCTATTGGAAGTTTAGTATTTCTTCATTATATATTTGATCCCTTGGACTAGCTTAATGTTGCTCATGTTATCATCTCTTGACCACAAAAGAAAGGTTCTAAATTTGAACAAGTTATCACTCAAATTCAACCCCTTGAACTACATGTCAAAACATGATTTCCTCAATTCGTATTGTACTATTATATTAGGTAAGAAACATACTAAGATGTCATCATGTCATATTTGAATTGTGAAAATTCCCTTGATTTTATTAATTAGATCAAAGATAGAACAATACATGTAAGTATGGGAAGGAATGAAGGGGCTACCATGCTCCACTTTTCTTTGCCCCCTAAAATAGATTTGGTCAAAGAATATTGGTATATGTGCTCTTGAGTGATAGAGCTCAAAGAAATGACTTTAACACCCTGTATTTTCACCGCAAATAGGCACAAAGGAGGTGGCAAAATGTAATTAGTTGGCTTCGAAGGACTAATGGAGGATGGGCAACTGATAGGGAGGGCTTAAATACGTTGGTGGCATATTTATCTTCGGACCTTTTTAGCTCTAAAACACCATCAAACTTCGATGCAACCCTACATGGTGTGCGACAATGGTTTCAGATCATATAAATGTGATGCTCACCCAACTATACAATACAGAAGATATTAAGATGACCTTTTCTTAAAAGTACCCTACCAAGACTCCAAGTCCTAATGGTATGCATCTCCTTTTTTTTCCAAAACATTTGGGACATTGTTGGGTCTAACGTAGTGGAATTTTTAAAATCTATTTTTGACGAGAGCTTTATACCCAGGGAGGTAAATATCACACTCATTGAGTTGATTCTGAAAGTCAAATCTCCCTCTTTGAATGTTTGAATTTTGGCCTAAAAGTCTATGCAATGTTTTATATAGAATTATTCAAAAATGATTGCAAGTGAGCTTAAGATGTGGATTCTGAGCATTATCTCCCATAATAATAGTGGCTTGTTCCAGGTAGATTAACTGCCAATATGTGCTAATAGCCTTGGAACTCTCCCATTCAATGAAAAGCAGGTCTAAAGGAATAAAGGCCACAATGGCAATCAAGCTTGACATGAGTAAGGCCTATGAAGAGTGAGAAGGGGTTTCTTAAAGGACTTACTTGCCAAGATGGGTTTCACTAAAGACTAGATTCTGGTCGTGATTAACTGTGTCTCCTCAATCTTTTAAAGTTTTATTACCGGTGGTGCTCTTTGTGGGAATATCACACCTAGCAGAGTTTTAGACTTTGAGATAAGGTGATCCTTTAACATCATACCTTTTATCTTGGTGTCGAAGGCCCTTTTCGGACTCCTAATCAATGCAACTCAAAATCATCATATTCACGGGGCTAAAGCTAGTAGGAGGTGACTTGAGGTCTCCCATCTATCTTTTGCTAAAAATAGTCTATTATTTTCTGGAGCTAGCCAACAAGAATGCTTGACAATAGTTGATACAGTCAACTAATATGAAGAAGCATCTAGCCAGAAAGTCAACTACGAGAAGTTAGAAATTTCATTTAGTAAAAGAGTTGTCAGTGCAGATGGGGAGGAGCTAGCTAGGCTTTTTGGCACGAAGCTTGTTAACAAAACACTAGGTATCTTAGAGCCCTAACAATCATAAGTCAAAGCAAGAAGGGGGTACTTAGTGCTCTAAAGGGCCAAATATGGAAAAAAATGGAAAGGTTGGAAAGAAAAATTCCTTTCAAGAGCGGATAAGGAGATTTTTCTTAGTGTTGTGATCCAAGCTATCCACCTATTTAATGGGCATCTTTGAATTGCTAATGATAGGCTTTACGCTAGGTTTTGGTAGGGTTCAGTAGATTGCAACAGGAAGATGCATTAGGAGGTATGAGATGATATGTGTAAGCCGAAGTGTTTGAGTGGAATGGGTTTTAGAAGATGAGATGTTTTTAATGATGCTTTGTTAGTAAACAATGGTGGAGAATGATTCAAAGCAAAGAGCCACTTCTTAGTAGAGTTCTCCAAGCCAAATACTTTCCATATGTATGCACAAATTTCAACTCTAAAGTAAATTAGACAAGAAATTGATAAACAAACTCAGTTTTTGTATTTATATCAAAGAGTGGGTACATTCTCTATATAATTGTCACAAGAACAAGTGTAATGAAGCTACTGATTCGATCTCCTTGAATGATCGTGAATGGATTTAATCTGAAGAGTGGGAATAAGTGCCTTAATTTCAATCAAAACATGAGTTTGATCTCTGAGAGTAGACAACACATGTTTGGAATGCTTATTGTTTTCTTCTAGAGAGAATTTTTGAACTTTTGTTAATTTTCATAATGCCCACCTTCAAATGAATGAGAAGCTTCACATTTATAGAGAAAAGTAGCCTAGGGTTAGCCTTATTTATGACTAATTGTCTCCTTAAAAAAAAAAGAGATAATCACCAAATTTCAGCATTATATGTCACATGTGGTGCCTTTTAATTGGCCAAAACATATTTGCATTAAAAGTTCAATTTAGTGGACCACCATAATTGATTTAACACATAACAGATAATAATTGGCCAAAATTATTATTTTTTATTTTCCACATTGAAGGTCTTGTTTTGTTAGAAAAATTTATATCCTACAAATACCCTTTCAGGAGTTGGCCATGCCCATGACTTTGGAGTATTGGTGCAGTAGGGTCTCGAAGTTTGAATGGGAAAATGATCATGTACACGGCTTAAGTCGTTGTGTCACCTGAATTAACCTTCTTGGCTTGATAAGGTGTTCAACAAGGTTTTTCGTTCAATTTGCTTTTTCTAGATAAAAAATTAAATATGTCGACCTATTCACAAACATATTTGTATCAAATTTGGTTAAACTATTATGTATTTTTTTGGGGTTTGAAGCATAACCTAAATTATTAAGCAGCCTAGTCAAAATTGACTTAATAGAACACTTAAAATTTATTTGAATAATTTAATTGAGCCCTGTAAAATTTGATAGATTCAATAAAAAGAAATTTTGATATTTTGGGTTGGAAGAACCCATCAAATCTTAAGCAAAGTCCCAAAATAATTTTATTAGGACCTTCATCTTTTTTATAACTATATTTGGCAAGAGGACAATATCTTCTTGTAAGAATTCATTTCAAGAACCTATCGTCTGCCAAATTACAAGACATATGAGATCTTACTCACCCTAAATAGTAGAATGACTTGTGTATATATCAAAATCAACATTGAAGCTTACTTATATAGGTGCTTATATACAGGTAAATCACTTATGACTTTAAGTTTGTTTAAGTTTGTTTCTTTAAGAGTTTAAATACGCAAACAATTTCGTCTTGGCATGCTATATTCAAATCCTAGTGCTCTTTTTTATAATGTATGATGTGAACTTGTTTATAAATAGTAGCTTTGTTTGCCTTTTGTTTTCCGTGCCTTTTTGCAGTGATGCGCTGATTTTTCTTGAAGGTAAGATGTTGCTTACTGTTGTGAATAGAGTCAATTTAATATTTTCTCTATTTTCATGATTGGCTGCGTTGAATTTATGATGCCTCTTTTTTTTTTTTTTTTGCTTCAAGCCGCCGCATTCATGGGAATAAAGATTTAAATTTCTCAAGGCATTGCTCATATTTTTGTTATATAATAAGATATTTTGTTCTTTTGCCTCTTTATGCCCTCTGTAGGCCCCTTTTTTCTAACTCCTTTTCTTTTTTTAGTGACAAAGTATTTCAAGTATTCCACCTCAGGTGTACAGGACATGAAGCTTTCTCGGATATTACTTCTGTGATTTTTTGTTGTGGTGCTTGGCTTGTATATTATCATTGTCAAATACTTCGTGTTTAAAACTAAAGGGATCATTTTCACTGTATGTTGCGATGAAGAATGTGAAACTTTTCAACCTTTGAATGGCTCACCCACAAGGATCCATCAGAGGCCGGCTTTACTAATTTCGATCTTTGGGTGACTCACCTCAAGGGTCCAATAGATGTTGCCTATTTTTGACCTTTGGATGGCTCACCCATGTGGATGCAACATTAATTATCCTTGCTAATTTTTGAATTTTGGATGACCTACCACTAGAGTCCACAAGAAATCGTATTTATTATTGGAGAGCCAACAAATATGTTTGAACAAATTTTTATACTTCTGCTTGATTCACTTATTCCCCCAATTTGTCACTTGCAATAGCTATCATCATGATCTTGCATTTTTTTTCCAGGGTTTTCCATGGCTATCTTTTCGGATGAACTTTCTAACAACTAATAGTATTTGTATAATCAATTGCACAACAAATATGTGAAGAAGACACGAGCGCAGATTCACAAGGCCATAGCTTACTTTGCCAAATCCACTTGCCTCGAATGTTCGCCAAGCCTTGCTTCTCGGTCGAAAGAAAATTTGAAGAGAAGTGAAATATTTTTTAGTGTCAAGTCACCCAGAAGCCAAAGATAGTGTCTCATCGTATCAGATATTGTATTATGAAATAGACACCAAACAAAAAATATGGGAGAAACATTCATTGGAGGGATAGTTCACTCACACTCTTCTCTACTAGGAATTGCTAGAGGATGTTTTCATCTGTTACAGAGACTTAGTTGTTGCTAACCATTTCTTTGATTCTTTTTACTCTTCTTTTCTTCGTTTATGACTAGTGTTCAAGCATTATTCGAGTAATTTATGAGTACTGGGGCCCAGAGACAAACTCTTTATGTACTTCTGAAGGGAAAGTATCTATTTCTCCCCAGGACATCCATGGCTTCCTTGGGCTTCCGTTTTCAGGCTTTTTATGATAGAATTTTCCCCCAATCAAGGACCTTAAGACTAGTCTTTGATAGAGTTGTACACATTAGTTTACACACTATCATACTCTACCATGACACTTGGCCTGGAAACCAATCACAGAGGAATGGATCACATTTTGGTCATGCCGACCAAGCAAGTGTCAAGCTCTGGTGAAATTCGGCCAAAAAAAATTAAGCCCCTCTTCTAAGCAATATATCATTGACTACTAAGGCTTGTAGATGGCAGTTATCTAATGTGTCTTTGATATGTTAGAGGTGCCAAAAGGTGAGCATACTGAGATTTTCCTTGTAGCCTTTTTATTTAATGTTGGCCTTTTCTGTTCACACTTCCAGTCAAAGATGTTGATTGCAATCAACCTAGCACTTTCTTTGTGGCACCGAATGTGGAAAGAGACCATGTGTATTATCTTTCTTCTGCCATCCTCATAAGGATTTTCAAAGGTTTAGGTGAAATTTCTCATTCTACTCATATGGGAAGAAAAAGAGGTCATATCCTGGAGCTTTTTCTTTATTGATGCAGATGGAGGCCCTCAACTACAAGAATGATCAACCATCAATAAACAAGACCCTGAATTAAGCTAGAGCTTGACAGAAGAGAAGAAAAGAAAATTTTTGTGGATTTATAATATAGAAGAAAAGCAAATAAAATGGATATGACTAAGATAAAGGTTCAAGCCACAACTTAGCCTAACAATCCACAAATTTACTCTCTAAAGTAAAACACCAAGAATTAATGCAAAGGATTAACTCGATCACCATCCAAATACACAAGTATTTGAAATAAAGATAAAGATTTTCTTTGTAGAAGAGAAAAACTTTCTAGCTTTCATTCCTTAATTCTCAAATCAACTCTATCTACAAGTGAATACAAAGAGGCCAACTTATAGCTACAAAAATTATTGTCCCCTTTCGTAAGCTACAAGATAAGCCGATCGGATTCAAGCACTGATCATAATTAATAACATTCTAATAGCAAAATAAGTTCATGGAAATTAAAATTAGAACTTCTAGCTAGTGATGAGTTATCTAAATGCAAGGTTGAAGTTTTGTCGCACTAGTACTTGCTTGATGGCATCCTCCACCATCCTAACTTGAGGAATTTGGGGAGACATTTTAGAGGAAAGTTTCTAGCAGTGTTCACCAATGTTGAATAAAAGATTACCCCCTAAATCATCCATTTGCTGACCCAATTAAGTTTTTAATCAAAACCATGCATACCAAAGCTATACCAGTCCTTGCCTGGTTTAGGCTCTATGACTCACTCAATACTTGGAGCTTGAAGGAGATCTATAGCTTTTAGGAAAATAGACATTCATGGATGTCCAACCATATCTAAAACACTAGCAGCTTAATTAATCATCCAAAACGCAGCTCAAAGTTAGCCTACAAAATTGAAAATTCTGGACAATTTCTACTAAAAGTTTTATTTAAAATAATCTACCACTAATAATTGAATTACAAACCCCTTGAAAATTCAAGACAGGTCAAAGATGCTAAGGGTTCTTACTTCGCATCAAAGTCCATCTCTTCAAAAGGACTTGCCTCAAAATTCTTGTGCTTGAAACCTAAGGATTCCAAAGTTGATAACTTGTTACACCTCTTGAGGTTTAGCAACTCATTGTGCCAAGAGTATCACCCTTCTTGAACATATAGGATTTGTTAAAGGCTTTAAGGATACTTCAATGGGATGAACATTCCTTCCAACATTCATCGAACTATTGAAAATCTCAATATAATCCTGACAACTTACACCAAAAGAGATTTGCTTATCATTCACAAACTTGACATGTGGAGGGTCATTTTCGAGGGGAAAGGAGTTGAGTTATCTTTGTACCAATGAGGGTGAGAGTTTAACATTTGGCTTTGGAAGGGAAACTCATTTCTTTGTGAAACTTGAGGGGTTTAATGTTCAGGAGGATTTTCGAGTTTAAGAGTGAGAGTTTGGTAATAAAAGTTGGGTCTCTCATGAAAGACAACATTTGGGCTAAATTTCACTGGTCTTTCTAAAAATAGATATTAAGCATCCATGGGAAACATTTCATATATAGCCTCATTCCTTAACCCGCTCATTAAAAATGAGCATAGAGATTCTTTAGTGATGTTTACTTCAATCCCAAATTGGGACATTGGAGAGCATAAGAGTAGGTTTAGGAAACAATAGGTCGCACAATCTCCAAGGTGGACTTTGATTCAACTTCTTTCTGTTCAAGATCAAAATGACCTTAGTTTTTCCTAGGTGTCTTCGTGAGCCATAGTGGGCTCTTCTTCTTCTGGAGCCTTGATCATCTATTGAATAACTGTTTCTCTTTCCAAGGTTCTTCTTGAGCAATGGTAGCATATAGGAATTGTGCTAACTCCAAGTCTTGATTATAGGTTTGCCTTGAAATGCTTTCTTCATCCTAAGGCATTTAAACCAATGTTGGTATAACCTTGAAGTTTCTAAGTAGTTATCATGAAACTTTCTTAACCCAAGTATCCTTTTGCGCAAAATAATCTTCAAGTGCTTAAACCCCTTCTTAAACAGATGATAGGATCTAAACAAGTACCATCATAGCAAGGAGGTTCTTTAATGGCCTTATTCAGTTGTGCCATCTGCTTTTTAACTTTTCTTACTTCATCTTGAAGTTCAAGTATGGTTTTATCTTCCATGGTGAAGCAAAAGGTGAAAATAGTTTTTGGGGGGGGGGCAAAGAAGGAAGGGTTAGAATGAAATAGGAGAACCATGGAATGTAAGGGGACCACGAAAGGGTTGTGTGTGACTTTAGCAAGAAAGAGGGTTGAAAAACAGGTAACCATGGAGGAGAGACGCTCACCACGCACTGTAGTGATGCCCACATACAGGCGGCGGTCGGCTTTGTCCCGAAGACTTTGGCGGTTCTTGTGGCAGCTTTTTGGTGGAGTTTAAGATTTTAGTTTCGAGTTTAAGAGTGTTTTAGCTCTTTTTGCATAGATTAGTGTGTTAGAGAATTAATATGGTAAAAAGAGAAGAACTAAAGCAATGATCCAATGGAAAGTTTGAGGATTTGATGCTTACCCAAATGAATGAACTTTTTGCTCTGATACCAAATGAATTGAATGATATGCTCTAATACAACTTTGATGCAGATAGGGATCCTAAAGTAGAAGAATGATTAACCATCAATCCATAAGACCTTGAACCAAGCTAGGCCTTAGATAACGAAGGGAATCATAAGGAAAGTTTTGCAAATTTTTGAGTATATGATAAAAGCAAATAAAATGGATATGGCTAAGATAAGCTCAAGATACTACTTAGCCTACAATCCACCAATTAATTCTCTAAAGCAAAGCATCAAGAGTTAATCTAAAAGATTGCCTCAATCACCATCCAAATGAACAAGTATTTGAAATAAAGAGCAAGATTTTCATTATGGAAGGAAAAAAAAAACATTCTAGCTTTTATTCATTAATTCTCAAATCACATCTATCTACAGGTGAATATAAAGAGGCTAATTGATAGCCATAAAAATTATTCCTCCTTCCCCGAGTAGCAAATATAAGCTAATATAAACGAAGCACCTAGGGGGTTGGCATGGATCAATAGGATTCAAGTCCTCATCCTAACTAATAATATTCTAACAACAAATTAAGTGTAGTAAAATTAAAATTAGAAGCTTCTATGCTAGTCATAAGTTGTCTAAATGCAAGGCTAGAATTTCGCTGCATTTGTACTTGTTTGGCAGCATTCTCTATCATCTTAAATGGAGGAATTTGGAGGAGATATTTTAGGAGGAATTATGTGAAGTGTCTGCAAACTTCCAATAAAAGCTTCGCAACTAGATATTCCATTTGTTGACCCTACTAAACTCTTAATCAAAACCATGCATATCCAGAGCTGCACCGACCACTACTTAGTTTAAACTTAATAACTCGCTCAATACTTAGAATTTGAAGGATATCTATAGCTTGTTGGAAAATAGTTATCTGAGGTTATCCAATCATAAGCTAAACACTAATCTTGGAACTTATTTGATTAGCTAAAGGGTAACTCAAAATTAATCTTTGAAACTAAAAATTCTGGATAGCTTTTACCAAAAGCTCTATCACATGTAATCCACCACAAACAAGTGAATTATGAACCTAATGAAGTTGGGAAGATGATTTAGTCCCTTGCTTTGCATCATTTATGTTTGGATAGCTAAATATTTTGGGACATATGATCTTAATGACAAAGTTTCACCCAGTCCAAGAATTGTGAAATTCAGTGGCCTTGGTCAGGCTAAATCATTCGAGGTCGATAATGCATATAAACTCATAAGTTCTGGCAGGGTTTCTACTGTAATTCTGGTACCATCAATAAAATTAAAGATACTTTCATAGATAATGGCCAACTATCATAAGTTGACTTTACTTATTTTGGTAGCATTTGTTCAAGCTATTTACGCTACCACTACGAGGATAACAGGTGACTTTCACCAAAACATCCCTGTCTACCCTTCCAAGCACAAAGATTATGCTTTGGCTTCATTAAGTGCGCACACGATATGGGACAAGCTCTCATGTATTGTTTCCTATCCGTTGTAATTCCTTAGAAAGAAAGTTCAGCCAACACTTTCAAGAGTGGCAGTCTAAGGTGTTGTTTGCATTTTCATGTACCCATTCTGGAGGGACCTCAAAGAAAAAGAGAGATCATTCATTTCACCAAGATATTTAGAGTGATGAAGGTCCTCATGGTTTGAAGCCTAATATAGAAATTGTTTGTTTAGGGAAGCCTTTAGGATCTCCCGTTGTAGTAATAAAAGGCAGTTCTCCTAGGGTCCAACTTACGGGACTTGACGTTGCCATTTTGGTTGTGCTACTTTTTGTAATTTTTATCCAAAGCATTGCTCCTCCCACAATGGCAATAAATGAGATTAAAGCACATTTAGAATCTTCACTTGTTGAGATCTGTAAACAAAAGCTTAAGGCTATAATTGATCAAACTATTGATGAACATAACAAATTACCTGCGAAAGCCTATAAGCCATGTTCTAAAAGGCAAATTGAGCCACTTTTCGAAGGTGTTCAGAAAATGATGAACTTCCTTGATGCTGATCATAGCCTCACTAAGTGCATGGTAACTCCTTTTTTTTTTCAAACACCCTTTCTTTCCGAATACTTATCTCACTTTTGTTTTCCTGCCATTTTTTTTCTTTTTTATATTATTGGGGAGAAAGTGACGACATGAACTTCTAGGAGAGGTTGGCGCATGTTTTTATGTCGTTAGAAAATTGGTGCTTTCCATCAATTGAACAAATGACTTCCTTCCAGATGATCACTTTGATAGTGGACTGAGACTTGATGGTTTAGAAAGTGTTTGTCCCACAAACAATGATGAAGTTAAGTCAGCTCATAGAGCTAATGCTCCACCGGTGCCCTATTCGTCATGTCCTTTATAATATCTACAAGGGGATGTTTCCGTCTTTTATGCTATTGCTGGTATGAAAGAGGTGGACAAGATAGTTACTTGGGTGTTCGGTCAAGCCATACTTGATAAGGTGTCCCGTACCCCCTTCGATGGACTTCCTTCTCTTAAAGATGATTTTGATAGCCTTTACACCATATTCTTTAGATAGGCATTGACATCACTCCTTTAGAGAGCAAGGTAAAAAGGCTGATCAAGCTGGCAAGAATCTACAGGAGAGGTACTCCAGCTGAATAACTACTAAGGAGGAAGACAGCGATTATATTGAGGGACAAAGTAAAATTGATGAGGCATCTAAGTGGTCCAATGCGGAAGGCACCCATTGTGAAGCTATAATGGCTAGGCTAAAGTAAGTGGAATCCAAATGTGAAGAGCTATTGAAGGAGCTTCAACTTCTGTAGTTTTAAAAGAGCGATCTCAGTTCTTACAAGGCTGTAAGTGGACAATTGCTTTTACAAACTAAGCATGAAGTTAGTGATTTGCAGGGTTAGATTGATATGATGAATGTCATTAAAGTGCTAGATCCTACCATAAAAACTAGCCTAGAAATGACTGAAGCCTACACAAAGGAGACTTTTGAAGATTTGAAGTATTTAAAATGGAACCCATAGCAAGCTCTACCAATTCTTATTTTTATTTTTATTTTTTTGTTGAGATGGAGTTTTGTCATGTACTTTGCAATTTTGTGATGTGAGCTTGATATCTATTGAATAAAGTTTAGATGAGGATTTTCTTTTATTCATCATTGCATATATGTCATGATTCATATGCCCTGTGTCTATATTTCACAATTATTGACTTTATGACATTAGATGAATTTACACCAGGCTAAGTCTTTTAGTTTCTCCTTCAAAATCGTAAGCTGTCCACAACTATCAATCAAGTGAACATAAGGCTAAGATTAAACGACCTTTCTCATTCAGCATCACCAAAGTTCATTCATTTTTTGAAGCGGTTATACTGGGTGTATACCTAAGTTGCCTACATAGCTGAAAGGAGTGCAACACCCTAAAGGATTAAGCCATATGTAGTTTAAACAAAAAGAGATTTTTTTTTTACTATTTACCCTTTCATAGTTTATAGTCTTATCGGCCAGGAGTAGTGCAATGGACTTTGATTTGAAAGAACGAATAGTTTAGACTCATGTTTAGGAGCTTTACAAGTATAAATAAATTAAAGATAATAAATCTTCAAGAATTTGGCATTCATGGGTGCCTCGCGCATGCCAGAAATTTATATGTATCATTTGTCCAGACTTCTCGAAGGACACATGGGCTATCCCAACTTAGAAGTGAACTTGCCTCCACTTTTATGAAGCATAATGATTGACCCTCTTACTGCGAGATTTCATATGGAACTTTAAATGAACATGATTAGACCTTTTGTTGAATGTTTCATAGCATTCAAAATTTTGTTGTGCTTGAAGTCTTTTTTCATCAAGAGCCTCTTACTCAGTTAGGCAAAACCTGTGATTTTTCATCTTCAGTTAAGCCTTCTTGTAAGGCAATACGGAGTTAAGGGATTTGAAGTTCCAAAGACAATATCGCTTTTACCCCATATACAAGAGCAAATGAAGTTGATTGAGTTGGCATCTTCTACATGGTTCTATATGACCAACACGCATCCCCTAGCCTCCCTTGCCGATTTTGCTTTAACTTTACCGCCACTTTCCTTGATAAGTTGCAATGTGTTTTGATGAAAGCTTCTACCAAGTTGTTTACTGATGCATTGTACATTGAAGATTTGTGTTGAAAAAACTTAAACTTTTCATAGAGGTCAGTCATAATCTTGTTGACTAATGGTTTGTCATTATCACTGTTAATGTGTCGAGGCACACCATACCAGTAGATAATGTGTGTCTAAATAAAATTAGTGACAATCTTCAGTTTGACTTCTCTTAGCCGGGTTGCTTCTGCCCATATGGAAAAGTAGTCCATTGCTGCCGAGATGTATGATTAGCTGGCGGAAGACATAGGAGTGATAGGACCCACAATGTTAATTCACCAAGCTTCAAAGTGCCATGATGCCACATTCAGATGGAGCCGTTCAGGGAGTTAATGAATAAAATTTGTATGGAACCGGCAAGCCTTATGCCTTTTTATATAATTGATGCAGTCTTACACCATAGTAGGCCAATAGTAACCCATCCTTTTGATGCAATCACAGAATTTTAGCCCTGCTTGATGTGCACCACATACTCATAAATGTTCTTCCTCCATTGCTTGTATGGCCTCTTCATTATGCAAGCATTGCAATTGGAGGACAAGGAAAGAATGATGATAAAGAGTCCTATTAAAGTAAAGAATACGGGGAGCTTTTCATTGGATTTTTGTGTTATGCTTTAGATCACTAGGGAGCTTTCCATGCTACAAGTAATCAATAAGTGGTTGACGCCAATCTTGTTCATCTACCTTTCAAACACTGATTGCATTGATGCCTTCCTTAAACTCTTCACTAAGGGGGTGTAACAACCATCGACTGGATATTAGGACATTCATGTTTTCTTCTATTTTCAGTGGCAAAGTGGCTACAAGATTTGCAAGCACATCAAGCATCTTATTGGCACTTTTAGGAACATGCTCTAATTTGATAGTTTCAAGCTTATTTGGCAACCGTAAGGCACGATTGCAATATGAAATGAGATCATCCTTTTTGACGTCATACTTAAAAAGTTGTTTAATGACTAACTACAAGTCACCATAAATTACATGATCTTGGATTACCATTTCAATAGCCATTTGAAGGCATAAGATTAACGTCTAATACTCAACCATGTTATTTGATTATAACTGAGTTAGCATGAACAAATAATTATGGGCCCGCTTTTCAGGGAAGACAAATACTACACTTATATTAGCCCTATAATTTATTGTGGCTCCATCAAAGTACATTTCTGAAGTATGGAGGATACTAACACAAAACACATTCTCACTTGGCAAGTCATCATTTACATCCTAGTTATCAAGAATTAGGTTTCTAAGAAATCCCCTAACACTTACCCTTTAATCACCTTCTGTGGCACGTAGGCAAGATCATGTTACTGCAAGATCATACCCACTTTGTAAATTTCCCAATGAGAACTAGCCTTGAATAGATATATTTGATGGGATCAGCTTTTAGAAGCCATCTGTACTATTAAAGCCTATATGTAATGCCTTAGTTTTTGAATGGAAAACTCGATTGATAAGAAGATCTTTTCCATAGGGGAACACTTTAGTTTAGCTCCAACCAGGGTACAACTTAAGTAGTATAGAACCACTTCTTTGCCCTCCTGATTCTTTCGAATGCGTAATGCTCCCGATGATCATTCCTAAGCCGTAATGTTGACTATAAAGACTTGCTAAGAATCGATGACACTAATATTGGAGGATTTGACAAGGACTTCTTAATTTTCTTGAAAGCTTTGCGGTATGACTCATCCCACTCAAACGGTGTCCCTTTTTCATGAGGTGGCTAATGGGTTAGAAATGACCAAGAAGATTTGATATGGACCTTCAAATATATGCCAGGTGACCTTGAAGACCATAAAGCTCTTTAAGATTCTTATGCTCACGCATCTCTAGGATTGCTTTAATCATAAACTCGTCGATCTCTATCCCCCCCGGTGAATAGTGAAGCTAAAGAACTTTCAAAAAGTGACACCAAATGTATACTTTAATGGGTTCATATTCAATCAACACTTTCAAAATCATTCGAAGTTCTGTTGAAGATCTTGAATGTGGTCCGACCTCCTATTTGATTTGTCTACTAAGTTATCAACGTTATAGTCAACTGTCTTGTGGAGCATATCATCAAAAATATTTTGCATTATCATTTGATATATTAGTCCCATAGTCTTTAGACTGAATGGCATCACTTTATAGCAAAATATGCCTTTCGATGTGCAAAAGGCCATGGCCTCTTAGTTTTCTGGTGCCATTTAGATTTGATTATATCTTGCAGTACAATCCATGAATGATAAGGCCTCGGGTCCCATAGTTGAATCAATCATGAGCTCGGTGATGGGAAACAAGAAGTCATCTTCGAGCAAGCATCGTTGAGATCTTGGAAGCCTATGCAGATGCAAAGATGTCTAGTTTTCTTCATTAGAGGGACAAGATTTGAAATCTAAGGTGGGTATTTTACCTCATCAATGAACCCTGCCTCTATGAGTTTATTGACCTCGTTTTTGATTTCAGGTCAAACTTTGGATGCAAGCTCCATTGAGGATACTTTGTGGGAGAAACACCACTTTTGATGGATAAGTGATGAACTGAAACTTTGGAATCGAGCCCTAGCATGTCCTTATAACCCCACATGAATATGTCCTTATACACTTGAAGGAGATTGAAGTACTCCTTTTCTTCTTCTAGTGTAGGCAATGAACTTACATAGATAGGGCGAGGTTCCTTGACAGTTTCGAGATTCAAATCCTTGCATCATCAACTGTAGCTTGCCCCCCATCTTCAAGGGCTTCAAGAGTCTCTGCAAGCTCTATTTCTGAATTTGAGTCCACCTATCCTCGAACTACGATATGGTTGGAAGAAGTAGTCTCTTCTTGTTCATCTTCTTTGCTAGAGGTAGAATTACCTTCCTAACTAGTGAAGATAACAATGTGCCTCTTCACCCTAAGCGAACCATTTGTCTTCACATCAGGAGTTGAAAACCGCTTCATGCGAGAAGGTATAGAGCTTTGTAGTTCACTACATGCCTAAGATAGTTTAACATTGAATCCCTTTGTTCCTAAGACGGTGGCTACGAAGGTCCCTCTCCTTTTCTGATTCCGTGGAACACTGAAGGCTTTGGTTGTACACAGTCCTTTACTCTCCAGAACATAGAAGGCTTAGGATTTTGACCTTCCCTAATTCGAGCATAGACAAATGGATGTTTGCTTGAGGTGGATTATTATAACCTATCAAATATAGAAGGCTTTGTGGTAGTTTGAGCATTTTTATCTTGACTCTTATTCATTTTATTAACGGAGATGTGTTGAACCACATACAGCTTGACCTTTTGCCGCCCTTATCTTCATTGGTTACAGTGGTGTATATCCAAGACCAACTGTTGAGACTTCTACTAGACTTCCTTATTCTTGAATCTTCTTTTGAGTTTTGTTGAGGCCATATGTTTCCACTTCCACTACTTTCCCCAATAAAGCGGGATTACTAAAAACATAACTTGCCTTCTTTATAAGCTTATATGCATTTGGGTTGAATTCCTCCTTGGTTATAGCATTTGGAAAGTCCTCCTCTTCTTTTAAAATGTATAGGGGTCTACTCACCTTCGACTGATAAACCTTCCATGTTGGCAACTTGACACTTTCTTTTTGGGTGCTTGGGCTAGCCCCATCATCCTTCTTGCTAGTGTTGTCCCATGCATTTCCACTTGTACATCCATTGAAGGGTGATTCTCCCTATTTACGATGAGCTTTGGGAATGTATCTCAAGACCAGCGGCATGTGATTTGTAGAAAGCACCACTTGTTTAGAACCTCGCTTAGCAAGTTGGGTTGTCGTCTCTTGTTCAATGTCCTTACAATTCAATTGTTATTTCATGCCGTCATAACTTGGTAACACTGGAGAATTGTTTACAGCCTTTGAATTTTCCTTGCCTGTAAAGGAAATTATTGACGACATTATCTCCTTAGGTGTAATGCCTTCTTCAAAGAATTTAAAAATGGCAAAATTCAACTGTGCCTTTGTGAATGGCTTGACATCACTATTAATCTTCCTCTAGCCATTGCGATAATATTTGAGACACATTGATTGAGCCATGGGAGTATAAGCAACAATTGGTAGGACATCCTTGGCTTGCTCATATACAGAACATAAACTATGTCTTATTCCATGCCTTACATGCACATTTCAACAGCAAAGGCTTCCAACAGACCATCTTTGAACTCTAGGTTGAGAGATCTCTAGCTATTGATGTAATAGAGAACTTGTCCATCCTTCCGCTGCTTAGTATTCATCAGCTGCGTCATACGAACAATGTGTTGTGTGCTACAGACTTTATTAAGGAACTCTTGTGCCATCTTTTCCCACCTATTAATGGATTCAGGCCCCAAGTTTGTATACCGGCCAAAAGCAATTTCCTCAAGAGATCAAACGAACTGCTCGACAAACCGGTCTCATTAAGTTCTAGTGTTGCTGCATATTTCGATGAAATATGTAATTTATTGTTCTAAGGTTGCTCTTACCATCAAATTGGTTGAACTTAGGAGGTTGGTACCATGTCGCATACAAAGCACATCAATCCTCTTCGTGTAAGGTTTCATGTATAGGTGTGTCTTGTGAGATCCTTCCCCCAATTAAGCCTTTATTGCATTCACAATTAAGCTTTGAATTTGTTCAGTAGACATTGAGCACAATGAAGATTCCTTCCTTAGTATGCGCTTGTCATCAAAGTCTTCACCGCATTAAACTCCTTGTCAGACCCTTCACCATCTGAGCCTTTGTTAGAGGATTTGACCAGTCATTTTTCTAGCTTCTTCATCGACTGATAATTTACTCACTGTGACGATTGATTTAGGTGTCTTTCTATAGACTAGACTTAGCGAGTCTCGCTAATGTTGCCTTTATTTTTGTGAGCTCTTTCTCTAGGTTGGTTGTCTCTATCACCATGACTGGCACGATGACAGTGCAAAGGATTCGATCTTTTATAGGGATAACAATGAATCCCTTGGAGATGTTGGCAAAGGGTCACCACCATCATAGTCATGATCTTCTACACCAAAAGATTGAATGGTGGGGTTGACATAAGATTAGACCTCATCCATACAATGAGATATTGTTTGTTGCATGTTAAATCCAATAATTGATTTTTGATTCAAAGAAATGAAAGCGATTTGGTTGACTCCTTCTGGCACGTCAAAGCTAATATTTTATATCTTACATGACTAACATGGTGCAGTCACAATGAATGTTTTATGGCCATTACAGCAATGACTTTTACTATATTTGTAGTCTTGACTCTCCTAAATGCAAAACTATCGGTTGTTGATCCCTCGGATGTGGATTAAGCAGCTTCCCTTTAACCCCCTTGGTTCCTCTAAGTGGACTAGTGAGGTCTCGTACGGATTTGCAAAAGATATATCGATAAAATCTTCAAGAAGAAAAATAAAAAGGAAAAGAGAAAAAGAAACTCGAAAAATAGTTTGAATGTACAAACAAAGCGCAAATATATACAAGGGAGAACTTTATACATATTCTAACTAACTTAAGCACCCATGCAACAAAGATATGGACTTACATATAAATAGAATATACACATCAAGACTTTCTATCCCCATAGATGACATCAAAGCACCAACTGTTCACCCCACTGTACATCAAAACTTAGAATCCACTCCAGTGCTTAATGTGCTAGTGTATCATCATTCTAGGACTTAGGCTAACCAAAATCAAACTCAATCCTACTTGACTGACACAAATGACATGATTGGCTTATTAAAAGAGAAAGCAAGCATTCCTAATAGTAGTCTTGCCTCAAAGGGTAATGCCCAGTAGCGCATACCTCAAAAGGATACTTGTCATTCTAATTTTTTTTTCTTTTTTCCCCCTTTTTTTGAAATGAAAACACAGACCAAACTAACCGTGTTAAAGACAAGTGGGAGAGCTAATCATGGAAGACTAAGACCCTAAGATAATGATGGTAGTAAAAGTAAGGATTGGATTACACATCGATAATGAACAGTTTGGGTTAGAATTAGGGCCTCGAATGACACATTGAGGACGAAGATCAATCATGGACATCATGCTTATATACAAGCTAATAGTCAAGGCATAGGGGATTTAAGATCACCAGAATTGTACGAAGCTTCCCTAAAACCAAAAAGAAAAACTATATAAAAGTGAAAATTTTTTCACAAAAATATTCACAAAAGGGTATATGACTTCCTACCCCCCCACCTAAATCTCACAATGTCTTCATTGGGAGCCAAGGAGTTACTACCACCACAAAAACACAAAAAAACAAAGAAAACAAAATCACACACAAGACACACAAAACAAAACAGAAACACACAAAAAGAAAGCAAAGCAAAAAGGTGATCATATCCATCAGTTAGCTCAACAACATCCTAAATTTCATCTCAAAATAATCACCAACAAAAACACAACCTAATATCCATAACTAAACAAGAAGGAAAATAAAGAAAATAAAAAGATGGGAGAAGAGTGAGAACGATTATAGCAAGTTGAGTACTGATTGTACCCAAACTAAGTCTCTCTAAAACGGTGCGATGGAAGGCTTGAGGAGCATCAACCACTCCTCATCTCTCAAGATCCAAGCTACCAATTCGGATGATGTCAAAGCTCGCAAGAGCTTATTGAACGCCTGAGCATGCAACTTAGATGGATGTAAGTAGGAGTACAAAAACATAAACCCAAAAATGAGAGTGAGTGCTCTCCTAAACTTATCAAATGCCCTGGAAAAATCAGCAGAATAGTTAAAAGTAATAATCAACACGATTTTTCTAGGTAACTGCTCTAGGTACAGAAGGTAAGGATCAAGGGAGGGGTCATACCCTCTAAAGGTACCTAGAGTCTCAGAATAGTTGGACTTATTCCCCTCAAGCACAACATGAGAATCAACAAGTGGCCAATCGTGACACTCAGTGGAATAGGAGGGTAGTGAACTTGAAGGAGAAATATAAAAAATGTCGAGGGGATCGGGGGACATATGGTCATCATGATCAGGACTAGGTAAAACTATAAACACAACATCCACACCAGGCCTTCCAACAAGAGTCTCATTAGGCTCATGCTCTTCAATAGCTATATTGTCTGACCCACAACAGGAATCATCCTTATCAACACTGAAATCAATACTAAATATCTCGCCCACCCGAAACCCCATTGACTAAGTTAGAGGGTAAGGTGTAGCCCGAAAGGTCGTGATAGATGCAGTATTGTCCCCAAGGGTGTTAGGTGAGGATGGAGCAATAGTGGGCAAAGTGGTCGTGAGAGGGTCAAATACTTCCTCTAGCTCAGAATCTAGAGTTGGAAAAGACTTACCATCATTAGACAAGTTGACATCAAGTTCAGGACAATGAAACCTAGGGCCAGTCTCATGTGATAGGTCATGCTCCCGTATAAAATTAGTAAGCTTAAGTTGTTACTCATTCATTGTCTCAATCATGCTGGAAAGTCTAGCAAAACCATCAGCAGAAATATTATAAGGACAAGAATTATTGTCATGATCAGAACGATTACAATACTTGCACACAGGAGGGGCATGGTTAGCGATGCAAGGGGAGGGGATGCAAGAATCGACACAACTAGTCTCAAATTCATAACTATCTCGAGCCAACCACTTAGAAAAATCCCAAGCTTCATCAACATTACAGGCACAAAAGTCCCAATGCTCTAGATGAGCATGGGTCTCATAATTCACACCCTTATCGACTATACTCAAAATTTTCTACTTATCCAAATAGTAACCACAATGAGGAAGAAAAGAATGTAATCTATCAAAACATCTCCAAAACAGTTCATGCTCATACTGAGGAAAGTGAAAAACTGGCATTTTTCAATTTTTTTATTGATTTTTTTCCAAATAAAGGCCTAGTCTTGTACAAATCATAGAAACTAAACATATATAAGCAATTCAAGGCAAGAGTTAACAAGCTAGAAAACAAAACAAGAAACATGAAATTAAAGAGAAAAGAAGAAGAGAAACTTAGCCATTAAATCTTGAAATCAAACATCCTGTACAAATTATACCCAGAACTAATCTAATCTAATCCCCCTAAAGGGTTTTTTTATTGGCTAAACCTAAGCTAAGAACTCCAAAAAGTCGCCAAAAGAGAGCTGGGGAGACCCCCCAACAAAAACACCGAAGGAGCATTAAATAGAAAAAATTGGGCGAGTGAGTGGGGAGAGGGGTGGGACGGCCGTGCCAGGCGGCATGGCCACCCCGTATTGAGGTGGCATGATCAAGCCACGCGGCATGGCCATAACGTGCCAATTTTCTAGCACGGTGGTCGGCCCCATCCCGTCGTCCCTTCTTGTCCTTTTTTGCTTTTCTTATTCGTCTTCGCTCCTTTTCACGATGTTTACTTCATCGAAATTATTACCTACAAAAGCAAATGAAACAAGTAAAAATCCTAAAGATTATATTATTATATGAGCTAACATTAGATAAAAGGGGCGCATAAAATATGATAAATTATCGCCTGATAAGGATAATTACAAGTCATTTCTAAAGAAGAGAATTGGAAGCTCTACATGAGGACGCACAAAATACCACCTTGAAGCCTAGGCCAAGAACGTAAGTGAGATTGCTTTTGTATGTAAGTTGATAAAGATTATCATTTACGAGATAAAGGTTACTATCATATCTAAGTCGGAGTTTTTTCATTTAAATTTGCCCTCATTTGATATTGTTGTCTGAACAACATCAAAGTGCCAAGCCCCTTTTTGGCCTTTTTTTTGTATTTATGTGTTTACAGCGCAATGAATAATGGAGATTAGACTGTCTTTTACCCACTTTCTCACTAAAAAATACTTTTTCACTCAAACTGATCCTCTGTCTCATCGCCTTGCTCTACCCTTTTTGGCCTTTTTTATTTGCTCAAGAAATTCTCAAAGTGCCAAGTCCCTAGCTACTTATAGAAGGGGTAGTTAGGGCAACTCAGGGCTACTTTATCTGCCATGTCATTATCTCACCAGAGTTAGGTCCTACATTAACATGTCTCAACGGCTAAGGGTGATGAAAATTAAATAAAAAATATTAGAAGTGAAAAAATTAATATCAAAAACGTAAAGGGTGCTAAGTGAGAAAAACCTTGATATGTAAGTGGGGGTGACTACTATATCCACTTGGCAAGATTCCTATACTCCACAACTAGCACGGGACAACTGTGCTTTTTAATAGTGGGTTCCACTATTAAAGAATGTTGAAGATTATCTAGTTAAGAAAGGGATCATGACCACTACACTTCTTCAACAACCACTACATAATATTACACTTCAAATTAGTGAAGCCTATTAAACTTTACGAAAGATTAGTATCACAATTAAAATTAAAAAGACTATTATATTTAACAAGGAGTTACCGTTACACATATACTAGGTTTTGAGCCCATGCATTGCGCGCGTTACTTTCGAATTTTACTTTAGTTATAATTTATTTTTCTAATTTTCTAACTAATTTGATGACAAGTGCAATTTTTAGTGATCCAAAAAATCGCCTTATCTACCAAACATCACAATCATTTAACTTTCTCCTCTCTTTATAAATACATCTTTAAATGTAATTTTTATTGTATCTTTAATTTATAATTAATTCAAAGATTAGTGTTTATCAACGCTTAGTGACAATATGAACCTATCATAATTGTTTGCCTTCACCAATGATACGCTAAATACATTCTTTTTATTACGATATCAAATCATAAACTATACTTTTAATAAAAATTAAATATTAAGATATTAACTATAAAGGAGATACGTATCATTACCATAGTGTTCGCACTCATATATATATATATATATATATATATATATATATATATATATATATATATATATATATATGGTATATATATATATATATATATATATATATATATATATATATATATATATATATATATATATATATATATATATATATATATATATAGACCGGATCAGGTGAGAAGGGAATTTACAATAAGAAGAGGGCTTATGCTGAGAAGAAGCAATCTGAGCCCTTGATTTTCAAATGCACAACTTAGATAACGGGGTTGGTGCTTCATCTGTATGCCTATCTCTGCATCAATGAGAGTAGGACTCATCATTTGTTTCAAGGCCACAGTGTCTATCCTCCCCTCTCACCTTGCTTTTTTCTCTCCTCCCTTTCCCCAATGCCCAACCCCGACACACTGTGCAATAGCCGAATGTGGCCGGCAACTTTTGATAGTTGTCGGCGGCTCTCCTGCACCGACGAGCCCACGTCAACACTATTCTCCTGGTTCGCATCCTTGCTTCGGTGGCGAATCTAATGTTCGAGGCTGCTGAATTCGGATGAAGTTAGAGCTTGCTCCGGCATGATTCCCGTGTTCTCGTTCTCCACAAGTTGAATCAAGGTTCACCACTACAATCATACAAATTCACCATATCAAAAACAGAGGTTCACCGACCTAGTTGTAATAGTTCGCTAGTTTAATTGAAATAATTTACCAAAAGTATTGAACAATCTGCCATTCAAATCAGTGAGTCACCTTATTTCTCCTCTTTCCTTGCCCATTAATTTCAATATTCTGATTCATGTACAAAAAAACAATAATGAAAATCAAGTTCAGCAAGAATGGAATCAAAGTTCACCACCCCCAATTTCAATGTTCACCAAAAGCCAAGCCTAATTTCTTCAAAAAATATGGTGAGTAGTTGAATACAAGGATTTGTGAGGAGATAAAAAATTGCAACTTGGGGGAAAATTGCAATTTGGGCACATTACCACTCACAAAATGCATCAGAACAATGCTTCCAGTGGTCGTCAAACACTGGTAAGGCCAACCGGCATAAGCTTGTTCTGCAGCATGAAGTTTCGGTAACACTAGGCAGTTTCTTATCAGAGAGAAGATAGATACAGAAAGAGACACGAGAGGGAAGGCTGGGAGTGAGCGTGGGCAAACGACGACATGTGTCATTTTTTTTAAGTCGCAGATGCAGTGCCTTATGGAGTCACCTTTCTTTAATTGCAGCACTCGGATCAGATTTGAGCAGCCCAGATTGTCCCTTCTCACACTTCGCACCTAATAACTCTTCTCACCTGATCCGCACCCTATATATATATATATATATATATACACACACATACGTATATGCATATGTATATATATATATATATATATATATATATATATATATATATATATATATATTCTCACAGATATATATATATATATATATATATATATATATATATATATATGTATATATGTGTGTGCATGTGTGTATATGTATATAAATGAATGT